>JANIIA010056126.1:0-11116 GCA_027478495.1 Erythroxylum alaternifolium
ATTAGAGATGATGAATTTTTGAATAGGAATTGTGGTTACATATAAATAAGATATGTTATGGTATAAAAGCATGAAGATGAATTAATAATGGTTAAGGTGTTTTTTATTGGATTACATCCATGTTATATTATTCCAAACAGTTGGCGAATAAGGGTTCTTTGAAATAACCCTACAGGGTAATAAGCTCATGTTTTATGATATTTTGGATAGTTGGGGTCCAGAAACGGGTCCCAATAAGAAGATTAATTCTTGTACTTTTTTCAAGAAATGGCTCAAAAGTCAGTCAGCTGAGACTGAAGGATTAGTTAGTAGTTATGTGCAATTCCTCTATCAAACAGCGTGTTATGTATAGGGATTTGACATTATATATATATTCGGATGGTTTTGTAAAGCTACAATGTAAGTTTAGTTTTTTTATGAAATGAAATGAGGAATGTAGTTGGTTTTCAAATTTAGTTACTTTTCTGTATAATAGTTGATGCCATGAATAATTTGGATATGTGTTTGCTCTAATATGCTATTATTATAGATTATATACTGGAATGTCCACAAGGTGTTCCGATATGTAATTTATGATAGTGGGGTGTTACACTGAGCCTAGTTATTCTTTTCATTTTCATAATAGTCTAGGATAATTTTGTTCTCTAGATCTAAGTTACTAGTTCTCCTAGTGCATGGATCATACTTCATATCTTAGTCTTTTATATAATCCTTAAGTATGAATCTATGATGGTCAATCATAAACTCAACAATTAAGAACAAATAGAATAAATTCAACTAAATCAATAGTTAAATTATGCACTAAATGATCAAATATCCATCCTAAACTACATCACTAACCCTAACTAAGTTTTTAACTACTGTAAACAATGAAAATAAAACTAAAATACACCAATGTTAATATAAAAGAAATAAAAGAAAGAAAGGACTAAAAGAGTTGTCATCGTCTCCTCTAATCTTATTCGAAATCCTTCTTTGATAAGAAAAAAATTGTAAAACTAAAAGCTTAATGACAGAAGAGGTTATTACCAACCTCTAAAGTCTCCTAAAATGAACCCTAATGATAATATTTATAGTTACGATTACAAAAATAGATTCCTAAAATTTTGAATTTGTGATTGAACAAGTTCTTAAAAATGTGTATAAGAATCAACATTAGACTAGCAATAACACCTACCTCGATCTTATTCTAGAACTTCTATTCATTACAAGATCAGTAATAAATAGAATAAAAATAGTGCCAGTTCTAACTTGGTATCAAGTTCTTATTACACATTGCCTTGAACTGGCACTATTCTTATTCTATTTCTTACTTATTTGAACCTCGTGAAATATAGACGCCTATTTCTTTAGCATGTTTGATGTTTATTATACCCTCTTCTACCCTCTTCTCTATTTTTTAACATCTTTAAGCTAGATTTGACCTTTCATATCCATCTCTTTTTTCTTTCAAGTGAATCTAAATCTCCTTGGTTGAATAATAGTGGAGAAAGTTGCATTTAAATCTAAGCTATCATCTCAAAATCATCACCCTTAAAATAATGAAATAATTATAAGAAAACATCACATAATCTATATAAAATATGCTATAAAAGTGCCACATATTATGTTATTTAATCCTAAAAATATATAAAGTATATAGTTATTAGTAGGATGTATAGCTTATCATGAACATAACCATACATTTAGCCATACGAGGCTTAACCCGTTTAACCTCTATTGCTTGGCAACTTAAAAGCATGGTTGCAAAGAGGGCTCAAAATGAAATGTCCCTATCCAACTACTCGCAATCATCAACATTTAATATAATATCTAAAACATATGCGTTAATACTATAATGAGCTTCATTTTCTCCTTTATGACCTTCTTCTTCCCTTCTTGTAGAGAAGATAGTGCTTTATTTATAGCTGTCTTCTTATTATATAAAACTTGATAATAAAAACAAAAATACCAACCAAACTAAAACAAATATCATAAATAGACATAACATCCAAGAAAACTAAAGCATATATGTTAATGAATCAGTACCACTTGACTAAAAGCTATGGATTCTTACTTAATACCATGAAAATACAAACTAACAACACATATTGTCCCCTACTCCATAGCTCACTAACTTTGTCATTTTTAACATACTCAACACCTTAGAAACCATGTCTAAATATATCTAGTAGACATAAAATATAAATATATAAGCTCTATATAGACAAAGAGGATGATGGGAGTGAAATTATCTGCTTAATATATCTATTTCTCATTTGTTCACTATAGAGGCATCTAAATTGCAATGGGTTTAAAGAATTAAGAAATATTTGAGTTATTTCATCTTGATTTTTACTCAACAATATGAAATGAAAGAAGAATATGCTACATACTGTTGGTTGGGAGGAGTTATTCGAAACTTCTCAAAAAAGCTTTAAATAAAGAAAATTACTTCATTACCCTAAAAATGTGATTGTGATAATGGACAAAGTATGGTATACAGGTCATGTAACAATTCATTTCCTTATTAGTTCCCCTTCAAAATTGTAACATGAACATGGTTGACCACATGATAATGCATTTAATTATATCCAATAAAAATTTTATAGACATGCTTTGGTATATAAAGTGTATATAAATTTATGTCTTTTACATTATCCCTATAATAATTAAAATAAAAATTTGATTGACTACACGATCTTGTAATTAATCATTTCCAATAAAATCTTAAATTAACACACTTTGGCATATGGGCATATAGCAATTTTGTTTCCTCATATTATCCTTTTAATAATTCTAACATACATATGGTTGAGTACACAAACATATTGTTAACTATATTTAATAAAATGTAAATGTAAATGGTTTGGTACATAGACGTATAGAAATGTGTGTCCTTCATATTGTCCCTTCAAAAATTCTAAAACAACACAATTGACTAATATAGTTAACCTTTTCCAACAAAATCTTAAATACTCGAGTGTGTAATAATTTGTATCCGTGATAGTTCACCTTTAGATTTATGTAGGTGTTACTTATTTGTAATAAATGGTACTTTTTGTAAATGTGCATAATATGTGATGTAAATAGTCATACAATATTGTGCATTAATGTCTGGTATTATTTGTATTCATTTGTTATGTTCCAAATTTTTTACTAAATTTGTTACTTAGTTTTAATGTCATGGTAATTTTTGTATATAAAGGTTGTACAATATATACTAATTTTTGGTATAATTTGTATTAAATTATAATATTCTCTACACTCAGTCATTTTATTCAAGTGTAGGTGTTATTTATATTTGTTATTAATGGTAATATTTTTAGTAGATAAATATGGTATAAAATGTATATAGTTATAATATAGTGTGGATTTATAATAGGTACTATTTGTACTTAGTCATAATATTGTAATTTTTTGCTCAAGGTCTCATTTAAACGCATCATAGTAAGTTTTGTACACAAAAGTAGTATTAAATGTACCAAGTTATAATATATTTTATATTGAGGCATGATACTTTTAGCACTTAGTCATTGCATTCCAATAAAGTGGGGTGTTACATATATGTAATAAATGATGGTATTTTTTGTAATTATATATGATGTGGAATATGTACAGTCATAGTATGGTGTATATTGATGTTTGATATTGTTTGTAATGATAATTTTTGTATCTAAGGGTGGTATTAAATATACTAAATCCTAGTATAGTTTGAATTGAGGTATGTAATTATTTCAACTCAATCATTGTATTCACATTTTAAACTATATGTGTTACTTATCTACAATGAATGATGGTATTTTTTTTATAAACATGCATAGTATTGGATATATAGAGTACCAGTATAGTTTGTATTGAGATAGGGTATTCTTTGTACTCATTCATGGTATGCTCATTTTAAAGTATAGGTGGTACTTATATTTAATAATTGATAATATTTTCTGGTACATATGGTTAGTATTATATGCATTGGGGTTTGATATAGTATCTATTGAGCCATGGAATTATTTGTAGTCAGCCATTGCATTCTTATATAAAACTAAAAATTTTACTTATTTAAATGATTTATGGCATTTTTTATACATATGTATAGTATGGTATGTAAGGAGGCATGGTATTGCTTATGCTAATTTTTGGTAGGATATTCACATATTAGAGTTATGGTGTCACTAATATATAAGGACTTAAGTCATGATACTTTTCTATATTTTCTTTAAATGAATTTCTTTGCATGACGGTGGTATTCTTTTTAAAGAAGCTTTGTGATTTTTGAAATCTAAAGATGTGGTATTTAAACATAAGACTCAAGGTTTTTTAATTTGTTGCTTTGAATATTTTATTGGTAAAATTACATTAACAGATACCAATGACAACATTATAGAATTTTCAAAACTCAGTTTTCCTTATTAATAAACTCATATTTGTGGAAACTTAACTTGTAGAAAAAAAAATTGATAAAAATACCATAATATAATTCTTATATTGATTGTTAATCAATAATCCATAACAAAATCCTTACAATATATCACAACCACCATAAACTATACGACTAGATAGTATAATACATATAGAGATGGCAAAAGGGCCCCATATTGCCTAAGCACATCCTGACTTGAAGCTTGATTATATATAAAAACGTGGTATTTAATTTCCTTCTACTTCTTTATTGCTTCCTCCACTCGTCTATCTTTTCTTCTAGTTTATTTTCTCCCTCTTAATTCATCTCTTCATTACCTATTCCACATTTTATTCCTTCATATTTGTTCTCTTTTTATTGGTTCACTTTCTTCCTTCTCTAATTCACTTTCTCCCTCATTTATTCTATAAGTCAATGTCATTCTGCTTGCCATCAGGCTTTTTCAATGCTGACAAATACCAAATTATAATTATATTGGTTGATTTTGTTAAAAATTATTGGTATTTAAGGTGGAATGTTTAGATCTTTGGTGATGGAGAGGAGTACTATTGGCAACGATAAGGATATATCGAAGAAGGGTTGGGTTAGGTTGGATTTAGTCAGGTTAAGAGTTAAGCGTTTTAAGTTCAAGTGAAGTTCAGGCTATTTAAAATCCATCCAAACTTTAGCTCAAACAATTTGAGCCAGGCCCGATTGGGTATTAAGTCAAGCTTGAGACACCTATAAAGGGGTTTGCTAACCCTAACATACCAATATATGTTAAAAGTTGTAAGTTCACTTATTAAAGTAAACTGCACATAACTCAATCATAAATTTATGGTTAAGTAGATCTTAAGTGAGCTAATATGGTTAAGGTGTCAGTATTGCCTATTAGTGGCAAAATGGTGCTTGTTTAGGATAGTTTGTTTTTGTTATTAAGATTATCTATTATTTGAAAAATGGACATCAACAACTTAAAACTTCTTTTTCTCACAATTAATAATATGTTAATGTATTCATGTTTGATACCATACAAAGAGAGGAAAAGGAAATATCATAGATTGTCTACCTTGTCGCACAAAATTCTGAAAAGTATGCAAGGAGATAGAGATTTGGGTTCTCTATGGTAAGATTCTCTTAGAGAGGAATGGAAGATGAACACAAGGAAGATAATGGAGATATGATATAAGGTATTTTAAAGTTTTATAACTACAAATTTACTCAATTACCATTTTATTATGAAATTTCATAATTATCCGTATTACTATTACATCTATTAGAACATGCTAAGGTAACAACTAGTAGTTACAAATGACCACCAACTAAGGCTACTTGATCGAGTCTTAACGTTAATTACACTAACCATTTCATTTAAATTATTATGTTGAGTATTTTGATAATTATTTTAAAATACTAAATTATAGTTTATTTGACATAAAATTCTAAATTTACTAAAATTTTATGTTCTAAATGTTTCATTTATATTAAACCTAACAAAATATCATATCAACTTGTTCCAAACTAGAATAATAAATTCATATGAATGATCTTTCTCACATTAATAAATAGTAAAAGAAATAACACATAACATATTTGCCTTAAAGAAATATTATAAATTTCAATAGGAATATAATACAGGAGTAAGTACAATGTATGAACTCGGGTAACCTTTACTACAATTAGTGGGATTCCCTTATACAATGAGTTTTAAAAATTAGTATTCCATGAGTTTGACTTAAGAGCCTTTTTCTTTACATTAAAAATCTTACATCACAAAACACTCTGTTTGCCTTGGTATCTAACAAATGTCTTTAACTTCATTTTTCATATATTTTTTAAAAATTAACCAATATATTAAAACAAACTTAAGGGTTTGGTAAAAAGAAAATGAAATAGCCAAAATTATTGAGAAAAATAGTAGTAATAGACAAAGGTGCAAAAAATACTTACTATTAAGGAGGAAACAAATAATAAGCAACAAGAAGGGAACATTTAGAGCAAGCACCAAGAATGAATCCTGATGTAGAAAGCTTGTTGAAGGTTAACCACCTTTCTATGCATCTTAATGAACATTATTATCCATTAGTGAGATATAAATTAAATTCATCTTAATATACATATTAGTGAGTCAAAAAATGCCTTGAACGTTCATGAACCATCTAAATGTCTTATCTCTAAGGTGAACTAACTTTTAAAGAGTAGTTTCCAATTTTCTTCTAGTGCCTGACCATAAACTAGATGTAATTGATGAACTATTATCTATTTTCTAATTCTAATTAATTAAAAGATTGAATTAAGGTAGCTTTGTCCCTATGAAAATGTCTTGTGAAGGATTCTTTTATTCCTTTCCATCTATAGCATATAAATAGTGCTACTAAATGCTAGTTAGAAGATCAACCAATCTTACCTCTTTGCGCCTTTAATTTCAATTACACCAACCAGTGAAGTCTTGCTAACTGATTGTGAGAGCATTCCTATTGCACAGCTACATGATTATACTCCAAATTTTTAAAGAGAAAATGCATTTAGAAAAGACATGTTCTAGTTACAAAGCACGTAAGTTTCATCTAAGTACATAAATCTCTTAATCTTGTCTAAAGTGTGTAGACTCCCTTTGGTAGCTGTCCATAACATAAAGGAAGCCTTAGGACATGCTTGATAGAACTAAAACAATCTATACCATAAGATTTTAGTGCATAATTCTTAAAAATTCTTGCAAGACTTATTAGTGAAAGTCCCTAAATGATTGCTTTTCCATTTAATAATGTTTTACTATAATTAACTAATAATTCAAGTTTAGAGGGAGCAAAAAGTTGGAGAGATATAATATATTTATAGGTAAAGCTTCTTTAACTATGGCATTATTAGCTATCACAATTAAAAAAGAATAGAGCTCCTTAACTATACTTAGAGAGTCTATCATTGACCAATTATTATGCCAAAAAGATGTAGCAGTTCTATTACTTAACTTATAAAAGATCTCTAACTTATTCCTCCCTCTAAGCTTAAAGATATGAACATTGTCTATGATGCATTATTATTTAAATTTAGACACTATAAGTTCTAGTCTTATATAGGATACATATATCCACTTTATCCAAAGAGAGCTTTTATTAGCAAGAATCCTCCAAATTCTCTCAATAATTTGCACCTAGTTGGTGGTTTTTATAGGCAAGATCTCAAATCCTCCATTTATTAGTGGTTTTTATAAGCAAGATCTCAATTCCTCCATCCTTAGGTAAATATATATCGTTCCATTTAACTTTTTCCAAAAAGTTGGTTATGGTATTACCAGAACAAATAAATCTCCTCAGGAGTTATTTAATTTTCTTACCAATGCCCTTAGGGAGCCAAATATTTAAGGACTAGAACATATGGATACTATTTAGCATAGAATTCACCAATTGCAATCTCCTTACTATAAAAAGAATCTTATTACACCAACTTGTGATTGTTAAGTTAATTATATAAATGATAGGTTTGAATTTATTAAATGTTGGTCTCTTAATAGAATTTGGAATGCTAGGACATGTAAGAAAGCATTTGAAACTCTCAAACCTGTAATGCATTCTAACTAATTGGTAGTTTCACTATCTCTAAAGGAAATGAAAAACTAGCTCTTTCCTTTGTTGATGAAGAATCTTGAAAGAACTTTGAATGCATTTAGAGTTATCATAAGGGAACTTAATGAGTTAGGATTAGCTTTAAAGAAAAGGATTAGATCATATGCAAAGGATAGAATTGTTATATGCTTTTTATTTCATTTGGCGTGAAATTTGAAGTTATTTTTTAGGCCAATCACATTTTTAATAATCCTGATAAAGACTTCCATACTCGAGGCAAATAAGTAAAGGGAAGTGGGTCCACTTTCCTAAAATCTCTAGCTCCCTAAAAGGGTCCTCTTACCTAAACTCTTTTGCTCCTATGATGAGTTTAGTGCTCTCTCCATTGACCAAGATGCCAAAGGAGATAGTGGTGAATCATTAAGCTACCCAATTTGTGAAAATAGAGGGGAAACCAAAAACGTACACAGTGTTTAGTACAAAGCTCTAATTAAGTGAATTAATTGCCTTGTGGAAATCCACTATAATAAAATAATTTTTTCTTACAAGTTTCCTATTATAATTCTTAAAGAGTTTTTAAACTAACAAGATGTTATCTCTTATTGATCTACCTTTTATAAAAGCTCCTTATAAAAGATTAGTCAAATGATTAAGAATAATTTAAAATCTATCATGCTTGGAAATTACTTTGTAGATGGTATTACAATAGAATATTCGTTCATAGAGTTAGGTGATTTTACCCTGTAAATAAGGAAATAAATATCTTATTCATTTCCCATCACATTCTCCTTTGGTTAAAGAATTCTAACACTATCTTTATTAATGTTATTGTGTATTATCATATTTTATAGAAGAACTAAGCATTAAAGTTATTAGGTCCTAATGCCTTATTAGGGTTTAAAGTAAACATGTAGCTTCCATGTCATTAGCATTGAATTGTTTGACCAAATACTTAACTTGTTGAGAAAGAATTTTATAATTGATTTTCGAAGTTTATAGAAAATGCATCATTTGATGGAGACCCAATAGAGCTAGACAAAAAGGACTGAACCTCTAAAGAGGATATCATCTTTAGAAGATAACATCATGCCACTTTAATAACTCACAGTGATAATTTTTTCTATATTTCCTTGCTAATGCTAATTTATGGAAAAAAAATCAAGTTGTTGAACCTCTTTTAACTATATGATTCTTGATTCTTATTTAATAATGAGAAGTTATCCTTAGTAGCTTGGTTATAAAGGACCAAGTAGATTTTTCCTCTTCTTAAAGTGCTACTTCATTAAATGAAACATAAAGGGAACTTTAAATCCTCTCCAAATTCTTCTTAACATCTTTCACAGTTGAGTGTCATTTTACTTCTTTTTGAGGATTTTTAGTTAATACTTCAAATGCACCAATTTTCTCATACAAATGAAAACCTTGTGCAATGGATGTTGGTGTTAAGTCCTTTGAGAAAATCTTCCTCAAAGCCTTCCAAATTCATTAAGAATTTATTAAATTTGAAAGAAATATTTCTCTTTTATTTGTTGAATATATTCTATATAAGAAAATGAGTGTGATCTAAAAGAATGGGATTGTTATAAGTTGTTTTGCTTTCTAAAAAGGCAGTCATCCACTAAGCATTAAAAAAGGCCCTATTTAATTTTTTTCCTCAAAGACCAACTTTGTTTCTACTTATTATTCTAAGTGTAAAAGTGACCCTCTTATCCTTAAATCATTCACTTAAATATGGCTCACTCATTTACATAAACTTCATGTATAGCACCTTAGACTCGTATTTCCTTTAGCTTTAGATGAATGAATTAGGCTGTTAAAGTTTCCAATAATCATCCATGGCTCATTCATAGTGTCTCTAATCTCTATAAATTTGTTCCACAGTTGAATTATTTAGAAAGTAAGATTAAAAGTGAAATAGAAGCTTGCATTCATATGTTTCACTTTGATATGTAAATGTATCAACTGTTCTTCTGTAGTTTCTTGAGTAATAGCCAATTTACTAGTATCATTTGCTATTATTATTGTGATGCTTAAAACACTCTTAATCCACAATCACCCAAATTATTCCCAAATCATAACATTAATTACCGAAATCCTTATTAGTTTAAAAAAAGATGTTCCTAAGTTATAAAAGTATTTTATACAGACACACTACCTAAACTATCACATTAAAAAAATATATAATAAAATAACTTTACTTAATTTAATCTGTTGGCTCCACTTGAACTCCACTATGTTAATCATATGCACTGGGGTTATCGATAATCTCTCTATCTCCTAAAATAAAAGTGGTAAGGGGCGTGCTGCCTACTTAGTAAGGGCAACTGGCTATCGTCTTTAAAATTAAATAACTCAATATAAAAATATAAAAATTAGTCAAGTGATTAAAATATACGTATAATACTAAATTACACAGCATTACTCAGCCTGTTTGAATAATTAACAAACATCCAAAAATTTATCAAAGCAGTGATTAAGATTAATAATATTTTATTATAACCATTTATGTTTTATCCCATAATTAACTAAATTTGCCTACCCCCCCTCTCAATATAGTAGGCTTACGTTCAATGGTTTGCTGGCTTATCTCTATTCATCATAATCTCCCACTAAGTGGAAATCTAATTAGATGTTTAAATATCAACATAGGGTACCTCAATTTCTCAATCTAATTTGGTACCTTGTTACCACTATAATACCTAGTCATCAACACTATATATCCCCAATAGTAAGGATATCTCAGTACCACTCTATTAACTAGCCATCAATATAGGATATTCTCAGGACTCAAGATGCCTTGGTACCTGCTACATGGATAGATATCTAGCCATTGCTTGCTCATATTTAAATGACCTATCAATTTATGACCATCGAATGTAGCCTATCCTAAATAAACCACAAATTCACAATTTACACCATTTATTCACAACGTATTATTAGCCAGTCTCTATTTAATTAATATTTTTTTCTAACTTATCAAGCTATACACCTCATAATACGTAACCAATTATAAACTCGAAACACCTTGTACTTTACTAATTATTTGGGAAATAAATAAAGAAAATTCATATATTTTAGAAATCCATATTTGTAAATATTAATGTAACATCCCCTCACTTATGGGAAAGGGTAAATTGGTCTTTTTGAATGGGTTAGCATAATTGGAAGTGTTTCT
>JANIIA010056177.1:0-11115 GCA_027478495.1 Erythroxylum alaternifolium
ATGTCACTATACATTTATACACTCCTAAACATGGCAATTTACCAATATACCCTTCCTATTGATGAGGGGATGTTACATTTTATGGACAGTTTTAACCCCGACTTCAACCTAGGGCTTCCACAAAATAAATAGAACATGATGTGACAGCTGCAAGTAGTCATTAGAGAGTCGAAAGAGCTGCGCAAAAGGTGAGATCCTGTCAAAAATCTGAGAGAGACCTAGATAGAGATCAAGCGATTGGCGAAGGAGTTGAAGAAAGAGAGGCACAGAGACATGTTTGATGCAACATACTTCCTATAATATGTGATTTCCTGCGGTCACAATATCTGAGATCCATTCTGACAGTATTTTCTAGTTTTTATTTCATTTTCATTGATATATGAGATTTGGAGATTGATTAGAGATATTATTGTTGAGCGTTGATTTATCTGTCTAAACTCACCTTCGGGTTTTTGTTCTTAAGAATAATAAAATTTATTTGATTGTGTTATTATTTGATTTAATTGCGATTCAATTCGATTCTTCATAACTTGGCAATAAACTGATACGGTGAGCCGGTAAAAATCATCGATTTAGGTTAAAAAGAGTTAAGTAAATCAATAGGTAGAGAGTTGAATCAAACCGGTAGAGTCGGGTAAGGAGAGATCGAGCATAGATTCATGGTAGGTTAATAGACAATGTTAGAACTAATTTAGGTTTTAGACCAATTGCAGATCGAGAGATCGCAAATTCCATAATTTGAATTTGGGATTATTAATTAGGGTTAAGAATTATAACTCAAAAGAGAGTAACTCACCCTAGGATCATCTAAGCCCGTTAAGTCGAAAATTTTGTAATTGGGTAGATTTTCTTTAATTTCGAATAAATTCCTCCTTTCTCTCAATTGGTCACTTCTAGGTTGAAATTCGAATTATTTGTATGAGTTGGCTTTTGTTCATTCTATTAGTGCTTTAATTTTTCATACTTGATTACTGATTAATTTTAATTTCTGTAGTAGTTGTTTATTTAGGTATTACGAACTTAGCTGCCATTACATTTTAGGACAAGTTCCCTTCCTCGTGGGATTGACACCTTAGGTACTACGCAAACGACCCGTAAGCTTGTGAAATTTACCAAGGTTATAAATAGTAAAACTTAGCAAGTGTAACCTCAGGCGAACAAGTTTTTTGGCGCCGATATCAAGAAAGGCAATTTAGTTTTAAAGTTTAAGGCGTTAGGATAGACATTCATTTTTGTTTTAGTTTTTGGTTTTTTTTACATAAGAATCGTGCTCTTGCATTAACACAAGAGTTACGAGGGGTTCGAATCACACAATTGAGACGTTAGATGTAGACATAACACGTTTAGAATGAACCCT
Source organism: Erythroxylum alaternifolium (assembly GCA_027478495.1). Lineage (NCBI taxonomy): Eukaryota > Viridiplantae > Streptophyta > Magnoliopsida > Malpighiales > Erythroxylaceae > Erythroxylum > Erythroxylum alaternifolium. The sequence continues at coordinate 1,358 of JANIIA010056177.1, forward strand.
TAGGAAAGTTCGGTGAGAAGAAGAAGAAGAGATTGAGAAAGCATAAGTGGCCGAAGAATTTCAAAGAAATATGGATCAAAAATTCAACCCTGGTAGATAACAACAGAGGACCCTCATGGATTTTATGAGGCCAGGGTTCAATCCTGCGAACCAAGTAGTGGCTAGACCGCTTATTCAAGCAATCTCCTTTGAAATTAAGCCAGCCATCCTGAACATGCTTCAATAGAACGTCCAATTCTATGGGCTTGTAAATGAATACCCAAACGCTCACATCATGAGTTTTCTCAATATTTGTGATATTTTTCGATTTCATCAGATGTTGGAAGATGCAGTGAGAATTAGGTTGTTTCCCTTTATGCTTAAGGAAAGAGCGAAGGCTTGGTATCATTCACTGAGCCCTACTAACATTACGACATGGGACCAGCTAATGCGTGCTTTCTTAGATAAATACTTCCTACTAACAAAGACCACCAACATTATAATGGAAGTTACAAATTTCCAACAAGCTCATGGGGAGTCCATTTATGAAGCGTGGGAGCGTTACAACGATCGACAGAGGAGATGCCTACACCACAATTTACCCAAGGAGTTCCTGCTGCAAACATTTTATACCAAAGTAAACCTACAAACTAGAGGCATCATCGATGCAACATCAGGAGGATCATTAATGAGAAAGACAGTTGATAAAATAGAGGAATTAATAGACGAGATGGCTAGCAACAGCTGCTTATGGGCTAGTGAACGTAGTAGGCAATCTACTAATTTTAGGGAGCAGAAGGGAATTGTCGCTTCCAATCAGATGATGGAGACACAAGCTAAGATTGACAACTTGACGCAACAACTTACTAATATAAAGGCATCATCCTCGGCTACGATAAAGGCCGCACAATTGAAGTACGAGCTATGCAGCCAATTGGATCATAATACGATAGACTACTTTTTAATGAGAGAAGACAACCCAGAGGAAGTTCATTACATAGGAGCTCAATTTGGACATGGAGGGGGTAATAATCCCTATTGCCACACATATAACCCTGGGTGGAAGAATCACCCAAGTTTCACCTGGTCTAACAACAACAATGGAGGGCAGTTCAAACCCCAAGGACAATCGAGCTTCCAACAGGACAAAATAAGTTTGAACAATTTAAAATTGGAGAAAATTTTGGATATGATAGGAGGAATAGAGGAAGCACATAGGAGGCTCGAGAGTAAATTAAAGCAAGTCATAAAGAATCATGCTTCATTTATCCATAATTTAAAAGTCCAAGTGGGGCAGCTCACAGAAGCAATGTCAACTCACAGAAGCAATGTCAACTCAGAATGCTAGAACTCGTCCAAGCAACACCAAGTAGAACCCAAAGGAGCGTATTATAGTTGTAAGCTAGACTTAGGATGAGAAGCTAGAAGAGGTAGGGAAAGGATAAGGTCATATAGTCAAAGACAACCTTATAAGTGAGACTATGAGCAAATTAGTGCAAGTAACTCGATGGGTATTCCCACACCAATTGTTTGCTTAGAAGGAATTATATGCTAGGAGAGCAGCAAGAATGTTACAAGAAATCGAGCCAACAAAGTCAAGGAAGTGACAAAAAAAGACAATCTAAACTGAAATTACAAGAGTCCGTCACAGAGAAGGGGACTTTTTCATCCCCTACAGTATTAATAAGATCATCATAGATAGGGCATTCATAGACTTAGGTGAAAGTATAAATGCGATTCCCTACACTCTCAGTCTTAAATTGTGGTTACGAGAGTTAGTGCCCACAAAGTTTTTAGTTAAGATAGCTGATAGGACTTCACTGAGACAGATGGGAATCATACAAGATGTGTCTGTCAAGGTCGATAATTTTATCTTTCCTAAGGATTTCTATATTTTAGACATCAATGAAGATCTGGATACTCTAATGATTCTTAGACAATCATTCTTACCCACTGCGCCCTCAATTATTGATCTGGACGGGGACGAACTAACTCTACAAGTAAGGAAGGAGCAACTGACCTTCAAGGTGACTTCGAGAGTACGAAGCCCCTTCAACTCCAGTGGATCACCACAAACCCAAACCTCAAGGAGAACGGGAAGACATTGAGGATCCTATAAATGTTTTCCGAAAGAAGCGCTCGTAAAGGAGAAGGCGAGGCAAAGAAAATTCCAAGGAAGGTGGTAGTTGCAATATAGTAGCAAATATTCAGACTTTGAGATTAATAATGATGCTACCATTAAATCAGTCATTCCAACCACCGTGAGCTTTAAAAGGAGCGTCGAGCTACTGATATTAAAAGAAGCGCTACATAGAAGGCAACTTATGGAAAATTTAGTTTATTGTTTAATTTTGTTAGATTAGGTGAATTTCATAGTTAGGTTCATTCTTGTTTTAGTTCAATAAAAGCAAAAGGAGGAATAGGATTTTGGAATCATAGGGAAGAGTAAGTAAGTATATTGAAAGAAGTGAAGAAGAACTATGAACTGAGAGAAGGAAAAAATTGGAAGAAGAAGGTATTGGTGTCAGGATATAGGATTAGGATTTCTTTATGTGGTACATCGCAGGCCACAATCGTGGCCTGTAACTATGTACAAAAATAGGAGGATGCAAATTTTAAGTGACAATTTTACCATTTTATCTTTTTTACCACCTATTTTTTCAATTCTTACATAACTTTCACCTTCACTTTCATTTTTATTTTATCTCTCTAGAATTCAATCATTCAAACACTCTCACTTCTCGTTAGAATTTTTGCAGTCTCTAAATTTTTCCAAATTCAACCCAAACATGACCCGTATCAAGCTAACCGCTTGACGAGAGCCTCACAGAGCACAATAAGTCGTGGGATGGGGGAGACAAAACTGAGTAGCGAACTTTAGAGCTTCATTTCCTATTTAAACCAAGGAAGAAGGTATTCGCTTTCGTTCCCTTTGTTCTAGGCAATTTGTTATGCCTAAATATTTTGATTTTGATACATTGGATAGAAAAGAAGTCGTGAGCAGATAGAAAACTTAAAAGAGAGGATCCAATGGGGTCAGTTCATTAGATTCTAATTTCCTATTTATGAAGAGCTTACCCTAGAATTCTTTACGTCCTTGACCTTTGACCTCAAGAACACTAAGGAATTATAGTTTAGATTGAGGGGGTGAGCTTATGAATTAACGGTAGAGATCATGTGCGACATATGTGGATTCCCCAAATCCGCCATTGTCGACCAATATGATGACTTCCTCCCCTTCCAATACTAGCATAAGCTAATCGGCATTGAGCGTTTTTATACCAAAATTACCCAAAACAATATTATCTGGTCCCATGAACACTTACTACTGCATAAATTTATGTGCCAGCTGGTCTTGGACAAATTAGAGACCAAAGAGTGTTCAACCAAGGAATTTTTCATAATGTGGTGTATGGACCATAGTATCCCGGTATGCACATCTACGCATATGCTGAACGCTCTTGCTACAGTTCTGCAAAAGCGGAGCAACCATCTTGGAATGGGGTACCTGGTTTCTACCATTGCAAAGCATTTTGGCGTGGACCAGAGGGGGTTAACAGTGCATATACCCAAGTTCCTTGACCACCATCATCTATTTCGGGTAGAGATCATTCACTCCACCAACATGAGCCTATGGGAAATAAATCAAAAGACACATGTGGGGACCAGAACAGGCTAGGCAAGCTTGAGCTCCTCGCCACCTAGGTAACAAGATAGGATGAGTCCACGAGTGAAGAATCGGAAGAGGAAGAAGAGGACCAACGTTGGACAACAGTTTTGGATGTGATCTTCAAAACCAACAGAACATTAAAGGAAGTGGTACACACACAAAGACGCCAGAACCAAGAGATCCGACGACTCCATCGGTATTTCGAAGCTCAGGGCATTTAATTACCACCTCCTACACCATCACCACCTCCATCTCCTTAGGATTCAAGTTCAACCCAAAATGTTTTTTATTTTTTTAATTATATTTTATTTTTTGATGTTTATTTTTCTGTTATTTTTATTTTTATTTTTATCTTTATTTTATCATTAATTTTATCTGTTCTTTGTTATTTTAATTTCTATTTTCACATTTCATTTATGTATGGGTCAAGTGTGTTTCCTTCTCACATTAAGGACAATATGTTGTTCAAGTGTGGGGAGGGATTCTATGTATTTATTTTATATGTGAATTTTGCATACTGTATATGTGCTTTTCTTTTGTATGTGAATTTTGCATACTGTATGATAGTATTAGGTTGCATGGTCTGAATAGGGTGAATTTATCAATGGCTTAGATTGAGTGAATTTTTTTAAATTTTGGACATAGTCTATCAGGTTGTGAACAATCATTAGCCTGCGAAATTAGTGAATTAGGGGGCCTTTGGATAAATATACAACCTAATTAGGACTTAGTGTAAATTTTATAGGTTGTCACATTCATTCATAATTTGAGGCCTTTTAGGTTAAGTAGCTCAACTAGTATTTTTCATGCAAACGAATAGCTAAAAGCAATAAGATAGGCAATAAAAAAAGAAAGGTTTAATAAATGTTAATAATCACTATTCCATTGACCTTCAGGTTATAAATAGAGCTAGTAGCCAGTTCAAAACGTGATGTAGCTAAGTACTCGGATCGATACGCATCACAAATGTGTGCCCTTATATAAAAAGGCTATAATGACGTTTCAACCAAGCTGTTAATAAATGACTTAGTCGAGTAACCGGATCAACATTCATCACAAATGTTTGCCTTCAAGTAAAAAGCTAAGTCCCAGGTAAAAATAAATAAATAAATAATAAAATTTTTGTGTTTAAATAAAAACCTACCGGACTTGTAATAGGTTTGAAGTTTCATGGAACAATACCTAGGAACAGTTACCGAGTCTGAGGGACCAAAAAATTATTAATGTGTGTGCACAATTGAAATGGGTAAATAGGTTAACACTTGGTCTTGAGTCAGTTGTATATTTGGTTCAAAGCCCCTAGACACATATTTTGCATGCTAATGATTTGACGTAATTTGAATGAGTGTGTCTAAGATTAAATTTACTTCATGATGATTAGAGCCATTGTCACATTATTGCATGGTGTGTTTGGTTTGTTCGGTGTTGTTGTTTTGTTTGTTTGAGGACAAACAAACTTTTAAGTATGGGGATGTTAATAGTAGTGTTTTGTATGATGTTTCAGGGTTTAATTTGTTATGCATTTTGTGTTAAATTGAGTGTTGAGTATGCATTTAGGATTTAATTAGATTAGTTTTTGTGATTAATCATTTTTATGGGTTAGTTTGAATCTTTAAGCTTAAATTGTATATTTTTGAGGTACCTTGAAGTGTGTGCTAGTGTTGCAGGGTAAACAGGGAAGAACAGTGAAGAGTTTCGGGCTAAAAGATATATGATTATGCACAGTGGCCATGATCATAACAGAAGAGGAAGAGTCAGAGGCAGCCAGGCCACGATCATGACAGAGAGCATCAAGTCAGGCCATAATCGTGTACTTCAGGTCACGATCGTGACAGAAAGGAAAAACTGTTAGCAATGATCATGGCAGGCAGGGCCACAATAATGCCCTGTGTTAGGATGACAGAAAAACTCAATTTTTACGAGATTTTATAAACTATTTCGACCCCAAATTCGACTTAAAGCTTCCATAGAATAAATAGAACATGATGTGACAGCTGCTATTATTCATTAGGGAGTCAAGAGAGCTGTACAAAAAATGAGATTCTGTCGAAAATCTGAGAGAGACCTAGATAGAGATAAAGCGATTGACGAAGAAGACGAAAGAAGAGAGGCACAGAGACATGTTTGACACGACGTACTTCCCGAAACAGGTGGTTTCTGGTAGTCACGATCTCTGAGATCCATTCCAACAGTATTTTTTAGTTTTTATTTTGATTTCATTGATGTATGAAATTTGGAGATTGATTAGAATCATTGTCGTTAAGTGTTGAATTGTCTGTCTGAACTCACCTTCATGTTTTTGCTCTTGAGATTAATAAAATTTATTTGATTGTGTTATTATTCAATTTAACAGTGATTCAATTTATTTCTTCATAACTTGGCAATAAACTGAGATGGTGAGCCAGTGAAAATCATCGATTTCGGTTAATGAGAGTTGTGTAACGAGAGATTGAGCATAGACTTTTGGTAGGTTAGTAGACAATGTTAGAACTAATTTAGGTTTTGGTCCAATTGTGGATCGAGAGATCGCAAATTCCATAATTTAAATTAGGGATTATTAATTATGGTTAAGAATTATAACTCGAGAGAAAGTAATTTACCCTAGGATCGTCTAGCCCCGTTAAGTCGAAAATTTCATAATTGGGTAGCTTTTCTTTGGTTTCAAATAAAGTCCCCCTTTCTCTCAATTGGTCGCTTCTAGGTTGAAATTCGGATTATTTGTGTGAGTTGGCTTTTGTTCATTTTTTTTGTGCTTTAATTTCTCATATTTGATTATTGATTAATTTTATTCTGCAGTAGTTATTTAATTAGGTATTGTGAACTTAGCTGCTATTAGATTTTAGGACTTCCCTTCCTCGTGGGATCGACACCTTAGGTACTACACGAACGAACCTTGTGCTTACAAAATTTACCGAGGTTATAAATAGTAAAACTTAGCACATGTAACTTCAGGTGAACAATAAATTCACCAAAATCCTTTAGCTACAATTCTTGTTTGTTGAGATCATTCAATGGATTCTTTATATTTAAAAGTAAAAACTCATTTACATCCAATGTGTTCTTTTTTTCTTCATGTAAGTCAATTACTTCTCATTTTGAATTTTTTTGAATATGTTTCATCTTTTCATTCATTAACTCCTATTTGAAATCTTCACTTATGCTATTAGTATTCACAAATGTTTCATTATCCTTTGACTGTCTATGATTGGACACAAAATTAATTATAGTATTCTTTGGTCAAGAATCAAGAAGATATTCAAATTTTATTTTAGGTATTCCCTTTTTAACTCTTTTAAGTATTACTTCTAGTGTTATTGACTTAGGATTTGCTTAGAGTGTCAAAAGTGGACTTAGCTTCAAAAATTTTGGTTAAAAGATACATTATAATGCAAAGAAGCTATTAGTGATATCCCTTTCATGAGAACCATTGTCATCCATCCATATATATATATATATATATCTATTTCAAATGGTGATTAAGAATATGTAATGCATTTATGTTATCCCCCTAGAATATAAACTTGAAGATAAGATAATACACGTCGTTCTCATAAATAGTAACTTCAAGGTAACATACAAGAAGAGCAATGGTAACACCAATATCCTTTTTTTATGTCAGGCATAGCTAACAACTACGTATCTAAAAGATCTTACTTGTTTCTGAAAGTTTTGTTAAAGATGCATGAATGTTTCATATCCAGATACTCTAAGTGAAGAAGAAAAGTTATACCACTTACATCCTTATGAAGAATGCTGAAAGGAGACTGAAACTTAAATGTATTAGAATTGATAACATAGGTTGTACTTTAGCCATTAATAAGTAAGCATGTGAGCTTTAAACCAAGAAGCCAGAGCAACGTTAAGATGATGCTGAGTTTTTCTTGCCAATGTAATTATATTGATGAAAGTAGAACTTGATGATCAGTTCCATGTAATTCAAATACTGAATCAAATTTTGATTAACTAATTCAACATCATCATCAGTATCAAAAACTTGTTTTTGAAATATTGAAGTGACTTCATTTTTTTAATTTCAACAAACAAATCCAAGTCATCTAATTGTGGTCGTCGATAAATTAAATAAACAATTGTGCAACATTTAAGTAGAAAATAGATGTTGGACCTAATGTATTACCGTGAATGACTATAACTAGTAATCAGCGCTTATTCATACATGCTGAAAATTGAACTCGGTGACTTTTAGCTAGTTCACAAATATTACACTTGAAATCAAAAATAATAACTTGAGAAATTAATTTAGGAAATAATTCCTTTAAATATCTAAAAGATACATGACCTAAACGTCTATATGATAACCAAAATTTGAAATTTCAAACCTTTTTATCAATTATCATCCCTAAACTTGAGCCAATTAATTAGACACTGTAGTATGAGATTGTTAGTTTATGCCTTACCACCAATCGATTTGGTTGTAGTTTAGTGACAATGATTAATAAAGGCATTCTTTATCTTTATGTATTAATATTTTCTGTTTTAATGCTAAAGATAAAATCCTTGGAATAATTACTGTGTAATTGAAATTATGATGAGATCATAATTATGAGATTCAATTTACACTTATGTATTATTCCTATATGTTCCTAGTTGTAGTTTCATCAAGACAGGATATTGTTGAAACGGTAAAACTAACACACATTATGTTTCTTTCTTATGAAGAAAGTAATTGATCGCATAAATTAAAGTATAAAGATACTTAAACTAATTTGTAGGTGATTATTAGAGAATAAGTCACTGAACTGACCCAGTTATGAGAATTTCGGATGGAATATTACTTATGTGTCTATGGATTATCTCAAAATAATGGTTGTACAATTGACCCTCAAACTTGAGATTACCAAGGTATCTAATGTGAAAATTACTGTGTTTTAATGCTACTTATGAATCGTCTTAGGATAATTCAGTTGGTAGTAAATTGATACAGTATAAACTATATGTAGATAGTTAAGTAAGTCAATATAGGATTCGTCACTCTAAAGTAATTAGAAAGAATATTTTACTGTTCTTGATTAGTAATGATTTATGGAATTCTCTGGCCAGAGTGAATTGACATTTTAAAAGGTGTTTTCAAATTTCGATTATAAATCAATCACTAATTAGCAAGAACGAACATTATTGGATGATAAGAGTAAACATTATATTCATACTCTGTCCAATTAGAATATTGAATGACAAAATGATTAAATTATACTTCATATCCATGCATGGACAGGTTAAGTTAATCACTTTGACATTCCTGATATTTAGGTAATCATGACATTTTGCTAGGTGTCAATCATGATTTATGATTATGAATTGTTTAATTGGAGAATTATTCTAATTGTGAATTAGAATTATAATTTATAATCATTGCTAATTTAGTAGGAACCTAATAGGTCACACATCAAAGAGCAATTTGTGAAAAAAAAATCAATTTAATTAAATTAGACTTAATTATAAAGTTTAAGAAACTTTGGGGATCAAAAATGAGATATTTGATTTTATTAAAATTAAATTAATTAGAATTTTATTTTAATTATAATTTAAGAATTTTAATTTTAATAAAAGACTCTTATGATTTTTATATTTAAATGGGAAGAGCTTTTAGAAGCTAGCACTTTTTGTCTTCTTCCTCTCAAAGCAGTTTGAGAATTGCTCTATGGATACCATCAGAGGCTGAACACTTGAACAGCTTCTAATTGAATCACTTGGAAAGAGTTCCAAAGATTTTTCAACAGGAAAGTGAACAAGGTATGATTTCTAAATCGTTTTGTGTTTTATTCAAGTTTATTCAATTATCGAGATCCGCTGGGAATCTGTAAAATTTTTGTTTTCCGCTACATCTATGATTCGATCATGGTTGGATTCCAACAGTGGTATTAAATGTAACACCCCAACTCCCGCTGAACCCGAACCCGATATCGATTGTGATACCCGAATCCGTGCCCAGCGAGGGTGGCGTGTCACATCACTTAACACTTCACTAAACACTTTGCAAAAGTCGGTATGATTTTTTTTTTAAAACTCTTTTAAACACGCTTTACACTTGTCACTTATTGTGTGACCACTTTTCTTTTCGAAAACACTTTGTCTGTTTAAAACAGAAAGCAGA
>JANIIA010056227.1:0-11114 GCA_027478495.1 Erythroxylum alaternifolium
GTTTTGAAAAGAAAAAGTGGGCACACAATAAGTGCCAAGTGTAAAGTGATTAGTGGAAAGTGTTTTAAAAAAAAAAATTATACCGACTTTTGTTAAGTGTTAAGTGATGTGACACGCCACCTTCGCGGGGCACGGATCCGGGTATCACAATCGATATCGGGTTCGGGTCCGGCGGGAGTTGGGGTGTTACATACTAACCCATAAAACACGATGCAACTTACACTAATCAACATCCCCCACACTTAAACATTTGCTTGTCCTAAACAAAGCAACACAAAATCACAAAGCACATAATGCAATAATGAGATAATGGCTTTAACTTCATAAAACAAGTTTAATTCTAAACACAATCATTCAAGGTATTCTAAATCATTAACATACAAAATTTGTGTCTAGGAGCTGTGGACTAAATATACATATTAATCAAGACCCAAATGTCAAGTTATTCGCCCTTTTCAACTATACAAACATATTAATAATTATTTGGTCATTCAAACTCTATAACTACTCCTAAGTATATTTTCATGAAAAGTTAAACTATTTATAATTTCGGTAGGTTTTATTAGAAACCATTTTTTATTTACTTTTTTAAGCCATAAACTTAGTCTTTTACATAGAGGCAAACATTGGTGATGAATGTCGATCTGGTTACTTGACTAAGTCATGTTTTTATTAAGTTGGTTGGTTAGAACGTCATTACAGCCTTTTGACGCAAAGGCATATATTTGTGATGCGTGTCGATTTAGTTACTCGGCTACATCACGTTCTTAACTGGCTACTAGCTCTATTCATAACCCGAAGGCTAGTGGAATAGTTATTTATTTAAAATTTACAAACTTATTTATTTTTATATTTATTTATTTATTTAATGCCTACCTTATTGCTTTAGCTACTCGTTTTCATGAAAAAATACTAGCAAAGATACTTAGTTAAAAGACCGAAAATTATGAATGAACGTGACAATTTATAGGGTGATAAACTAACACTAAATCCTAATTAACTTGCATATTTAGCCAAAGAACCAATCACTAATTTCACGAGCTAATGACTCTTCATAACCTAATAGATTATGTTCAAAATTAAATCGATTTCATTTCATCTAAGTCATTGACACATTCACATAATTCAAAATATGCAACCTAAATAAACTATCATACAATATGCAAATTCACATTCAAAGCAAAATACACAACCCTTCCCGCCCTTGAATAACACATTATCCTCAATGTGAGAAGGAGACAAACAAACACATATGGAAAGAAGTAACATAAAATAAAATAAAAATAAAGACTAAATCTTAAAAAAGTGTTGGAAACAAAGCCTCACAGTGATGGAGGCAGGGATGGCATCGGAGGTGGCAGTTGAACACCTTGAGCCTCGAAGTATCGATGAATTTGGTGTATATTGTAGCACCCTAACTCTTATAAGGCATATTTCCGAACATACCAATAGTATTCGAGAACATACTCTACGAGAGTGGTGCGCTAGGACAGTCAGTCAAACTTATTACAAAATTTCTTTGAACGTCACACACATATTTCAGATAACCAACAATCATAAACATTTTCAGTCACAAGTGTTATAAACAATAAACATATTATCATAATTCCAGTAGTCATTTGGGCCCATTACAATTACAAAACACTTCCAGTCATAAAGTCCTTACATAACTAAATTATATATACACATTGTATAGTATTTGCGAATATACTTTTTAATATAAAAAATACTAGAAAACATATGCAAATGCGAACTGATCCCGACCTCTATCTCTTATCCGAATGCAGTGGCTATACTCCAGTTATACTCCAGTTTGTCTAACTGGATATCTCCTCTGAGCTTAAAAAACAACGTTGTAATTTTTGTTGAGTTTTGCGAACTTAGTGAGCGGACCATCCTCGATGGCTTACTCATATCACATAACACAAATAGTTTACAGTTCACATTCAATTTATAGATAAGTAATAACACATATAGCACATCACTTCATTAATTCATCATGTAGCATCAAATAACACTTTATTCACTTATTTCACATTTCACATTCAGAACAATTCAAACAATATAATTCGATCATTTAAATATACATATCAAATATATATGCAATGCTCATAATACTCACTTTCAATTATTACGTTATTGTGACCGAGTGCCTGTAACTATCCCGTATGCATTGTGGATATCAGGCTCATTGGTAACTGTCCCATATTCGATGGGGATACCGAGCTTATTATACATAATAAGCCTTTGGCTCTTAATCACATTATGAGCTTTAAGCTCTTTTTCGGTGGCTACTCCGGTCACAACTGCCTTTATCTGATCATGCATTTAAGTAGTGAAATGCATCAAATCTCATATATCAATCAGTCACTTATATTCACTTTACAGATTCACTTTCATATATCGTCGGACCTAAGTCCGACATTTAACAAATATGTTGAGAATCACTTATTCCTTGCTCATTCACATTCAATGAAGCACTTCCAATATGTTCATATTTATCAAACTCCTGGGACTATTAATGTTCGAAATTATCACAATCACATTCACATAAGTAGTAAATCGATACAGAAATTTAAAAAAAAGCAATCAATTAATGTAAGACCATCTAGGTCGATTCACTGTACGCTCCAGATTAGCATTTGCTTCCATGATCCGGAAACGTCTGGATGCTGACGTTTAATCCTGTGTATCAACTTCATGCAATACACATATTGTACACACATTACTAATTGCACAATCACATAAACATTCAATTGCACACATATGTATATGTGTAATGTATAATGCATGCTCAATTTGACTATTTCGGGTATGTTTCTTTAATCTCATATCTCAATCACTCAAACAATTTCACTTGTATATGTCTAACCTGCACTTAGGTTCATAGCTCAAAGATCTTGGTTATTCTAACGTCACAATTCAATCATTCATCATTTCTTTTCTAGCATCATATGATCACATAATATCCAATTTCTCATTCATCTTTCCTTAATACACCTCATTCATCTCATTTGAATCTTATTAGCATTATAATATCACTTTCATTTCTTAAGCATCTCTAATTTTCCAGATTTTTGTATACTTAATGTGCAACAATCCATTCTTAAGTTATAACCTCCATTTTCACCTTAAGTATCACACATTTAACCACTTAATCCATCATCAACTAAGTTCATTTCAAGCCTTATCCAAGCCTAAATGCATCATAGGAAAGTACCTAACCATTTGTTGTTTCAAACTATACTTAAAAAAAAAGCATATTTCACGTTTAGGCCATTCCCACGATCGTGAAGGGCATCCCACGATCGTGGGTTATGAAAACAGAACATCTCCTGTACTTTTATCACTTCCCATGATCGTGGATATATTCCCATGATCGTGGGTTATCAAAATCTAAAACTTCTAGCTATGTTCCTCTCATTTCTAGTTTTTCCATCTCCTTCAAGTTATATTCAAAACCTCTTATGCTTAGCTCATCATTTCCAGGTTAATTCCTCATCATTTTCTCTTCATTCTCACCTCCATTTCAGCTCAATATCAATCACAAACAAATCATACATTATTGTTTATTAATCTTACAAAAACAAAACATTAATGTTTATATACATTCATCAATGTTTCAGCTCACATTCAACGTCATTATCAACTACACTTTATCTCTAAACTATCATCTTATTTCCTCTCATTTCAAGACACTACACTTGCCTTTTCTTTAGCTTCAAACTCATTCTAGTTTTTCTCACATAACAACTTATAACTTATAGCTTTCATATACCTAAAACATATCATTCCTTCTTCAAATTTCTGTACTCGTTCTATACACACAATTAAGTCATAAATTCATCTCTATATTCTTCAACTTTCAATTCTCCTTAAAACACTATTTTCATTATTAATCATCCATAAAACAATACATAATCTATTATTTATCATTTATATGAAAACAGAATGTATACACATATATTTATTCTTTAATGCTCATCTCTCATTCATCTACATTTTTGCACATTCTCATACACCATTCACTCTATCAATCATCCCTTAAACTACCATAAGTTGTTTCTCATCATATTTACAATAATATAACATAACCTACTTAATTCCTCATCAACGTATCATCATATTTCAATAACTTTATCATGATTATTTCATTTCAACTATCATCAAAATCATGTCAATCAAGCAAGCCATAAGGAATAATATACTACTTACTTGACTGGCTCAAAACTTCTTCAATCACTATGAAACCCTAGCTCCTCCATGCATATATGATCATCATCATTTAAGGAGAAAAGGTTAGGTTTTCTTTGTAGCAAATGATTAAGACAACAAGGGTATTGGAGAAAAAAGTGAAAGAGTTAGGCAAGATTGACGTGGAGTGGGTAAGAAGAGAGTGTCGTGGGATGGAGAAGAAAGTGAAGAAGATGAAGAACAAAATGAAGAGAGAAGAAGAAAGCATGTATTAACCAAATGAAATACAAAAGATGGCCTTTCAAATGAGACAATATCGAGAGTGAGGTGTGTGGCAAGGCAAGTGACAACATCTCACCACCTTATGGTTCCCAATGGATCCTCTTTAATAACCAATGCATTTATCTCCAATTTCTAATCCAATTGTCTCTTAATTTTATATGACACTTGTCATTAAATTTTAATGTCACTTATCAATAATTTCTACTGCCATTTGACATCTAATTCTACTACCATTTATCAATTGTCTTGCCACTTAGCATTTTTCCTAGTCCAAAAATACTCAAAAATATCATAAATTTCCCAAATTTCCACCAATAATTCTAAATCAATAATATAATTCACCAAATGAATTTTTAAGACATAATAATCATCATTCACGTCATAATCACTTTAATAAAAATCATCTATTACCCAGAAAATTTCAAATGAGTGTATGAACAGTCATTGTAATGTGTGCAATTTTCAACAACCACGTATGTGTGTATACTAATATTATGCATGAACATGACATGCATTTTCTAATTTTTCTCATTTCTATTTCTCATTTACATAAATCGAGGGTTCTAACCCTTAATACGAAAATGGGCTGTTACATATATCCTGGTTTTGACGTCATTGTGTACAGGCCATCTCTTTCATCCTCCTAGTGTTTTTCGCAATTGTATCTGTAATTGCTTTGGTGTTGACGAAGATTGTATCAAGCACTTTCTTCCAAACAGGTTCTTATGTGTCTTCTTCCTCTTTGGATTCCTCTCTAGTCAAGTCCTCTTCTGTCTGCTAAGGTGGCACTATATTAGAACTTGCCTGACTAGCCCTAATCTTTACATAAGTTTTTTGGCTAATGCCCCAGAGTTCCAAGTTATAGGACCTTAGGATTTTAGCACGCCACAAATGATGGTGATTTAGAAAATCAGGGAGGTAGACTGTTAAACCACTACAATCCACACCATAGTACTCAGCAATGGTAAAAACCAAGTAACTCATACCTAAATTGTTGCTCCTCTTATGTAGAGTCGCAACAAGGTGCAAACTGGGATGTTGTGATCTATGCACCATAACAGAAAAAGTTCTTTCGTTGAGCACTTGTTGGTTTCAGATTTGTCAAAAACCATTTGACACATAAATTTATGTAACAACAAGTGCTCATGGCTTCGTATAATATTGTTGTGGGCATTCTTGGCATCGAACAGCTCTAATTCAATGAGCTCATTCCAATAGTGGGAAGCATGAAAATCATCGTGCTAATCGATAATGGAAGATTTGGGAAAACCATAAATATCATACATAATTTCAAGGTTCAACTCATAAAGTTATCCCTGCAACCTAAACCACATTTCCTTAAGGTTACTAGTTTCAAACTGAAGGGAAGTGAATAATTCAAGAGTGAACTCCTAGTAGACAGGATATTGGAAATGTATGAACTTACTCCACTGAATTCTTTTTGCTAAATTCTCTACCCTATCTTGCAATTCTAGCCTATCGAGCATAGCAAAATCAAAGTACTTTAGGACTACTATCTATTTAACACGAAGAAATTGGAATCGAATACCCTCCTCCTCTCTGTAGATTGGGAAAGGTGCTTTGAAATTCGTCACCCTATTCCTTCACCTTTGACCCTAGACTTGATTTCTTCCTGATGATTAGTTGCGCTTCGCTGACTGCTTAATGCGCGGCATAATGGACTGCAAGTATGTGGAAGTTGGAATAAAGTGAAAATTAGGAAGTTAGTTAGAGAGAAGTGAGCATGTTTGGAGGTTCTAAACTTAGAGAGATAAAGTTAAAATAAAAGTGAATGAAAAATGAAGTATGAAATGAATATATAGTTGAAGGAAGGGTAAAATGGTAAAAAATTTAGCTGAAAATCATGTGGACAATTTTACCCTGCTATAATTCCACTAATTTTCCAATTTTTTCTTCTTTTGTCCTTCTACACATTCTCGAGATCCCTTCCTAACTCTTTCACCTCTTTTTTATTTACTTCCTCGATCATCTAACTTATGTCGAAGTCTTATGTGTTCCCGACCTAATTTGGAAACTAAATAACCTAACTATGGAATTCAAACTATCTAAATGTCAAAGGAAATAATATGGAATTAACAATCCATGGGTTGCCTCCCATGTAGCGCTTCTGTTAAAGTCAGTAGGTCGACACTTTTCTTATGGTCAAGGTGGTTCAAATGAATCGTGCAATGGTAGCACAATCATCGATCTTACAATTTGCATATGAGCTACCTTGCCCGAGGTTCCACCTTCCTTCTGCTTCACCTTCCTTCGCCTTCTCCCCCATGATCGTTTCTTTCTAAATGCATTCTCAGGATCCTCAATATCTTACCATTATCCTTAAGGTTTGGTTTCTTTGATGTTAGCTAGAAGTAAGGGAGAACTGTTGTCATTCTTCGACACAGTGAAGGTTATTTGATGCTCTTCGACCCTCATAGTTAATTCACCCCCATCAACGTCAATTATTGAGTGAGCAGTAGCCAATAACGGTTGTCCAAGGACCATAAGGGTTTCCACATCTTCTTTAATATCTATTACAAAGAAGTCTGTGGGGAAGGAACATATATCGATCTATTCTTGAACATCCTTAATAATACACTTCGGCCGATGAACATTTCTATCCTACATCTTCACTAACATCATAATGGGTTCTAACTCTTCTAACCCCAATCTTTGAATAAAGGTATAAGGCATCATATTAATACTCACTCCCAAACCTATGAATGCCTTGTCTATTTTAACTCCATTGATACTGCAAGGAATGTAAAAATTCCCTATGTCCTTTTTCTTTTGTGTTATATTAAGGTTTTCTTCCGCTATGAGCTCTTTAACCTTCTTCCTGATTGATTCCCTTGGTGTGAGCCTCATTTGTAGTTGTTCTATTATGTCTTCAACATTGTTTAATTTAGCGTCCTTATAATTCCTCGTCGCCTTACTTGAATTTAACTTTTTTTGAGCTAGAATACGGTACAGAAATTCATATCGAGGTTCTTCGATTGGCTTAATTATGATCTCACTTGAAAGGAATTCCATATTTGTTTGCCCTTCTCAATTGTCTCCATCTTCTTTCATATGTTTGAGTTCTTTTCCTAGGTCTAAGTAATGGCCATGATCCGTTCCTTTGGGTTAGATTCGATGTATTCTGAGTTGAAATTGCCTATACTAGTTGACCTACTTAGACCTCCAGATTATGTATTGAAGAGGCGTGGTTCTTAGTGACTTGCTCGAACTTGCTTTCAAGCCTCTTACATGCATCCTCCATGCCTCCAGTTTTATCTAAAATCCTATCTAACTTGGATTCTATTGAGCTCGGTTTATCTTATTGGAAACCTAGTTATCCTTGGGGTCTGAATTGTCCTCCAGCATTATTTGTCCAAGAGAAGTTAGGGTGATTCTTCTACCCAGGATTGTATATATTGGAGTAGGAATTGTTTCTCCCTCCTCATCTCTATTGAGCTCCCATATAACTAACTTTCTCTAGATCGTTATCCTTTATCAAGAAGCAGTCCACCGTATTATGGTCTATCTATCCACAGAGTTCACACTTTAGTTGCACGACTTTTACCAAAGATGAGGGCAAAGCCTTTATGTTATTTAGCTGCCAAGTTAAGCTGTCAATTTTCTCCTACATCTCTTTCATTTGATCAATAGCTACAACTCCTTTTTATTCTCAAAAGTTCGTGGGTTATCTAATTTTCTCGTTCATCCATAGGCAACTATTACTCGTTATCTCCTCTATCATCTCTTTTGCTTCATCCATCGTCTTTCTCATCAGTGATCCTCCTGAAGCTACGTCAATTGTGTCTCTCGTATGTAGGGTTACTCCGTTATAGAATATTTACAATAAGAACTCCTTAAGTAATTTATGGTGTGGACATTTTCATTACAAGTCCTTATATCATTCCCATGATTTATAAATTGATTCCCCGTCACTTTTCTGAAAGTCGATATTCTTTATTGTCTTGGTAAGGCGAAAATACTTGTCTAAAAGGCACAAACTAGTTGATCCCAAGTGGTGACATTAGTTAGGTTAATGGGGTGATACTAGGCCTTTGCTCTATCTCTTAGGGTAAAAGGGAAAAGCCTAATTCTTACTGCATCTTTTGACATCTGATGGTACCGAAAGGTATCGGATATTTCAAGGAAATTTACTATATGTGCATTGGAATCTTCATTCGTTAGTCCATCGAATTGCACATTCTGTTGAAGCATGCTTAGGAGGGCTAGTTTCTTTGTTGACATCCTTAGTTTGCTTCGTGATCTAAATCTTGCTGAATTCCTCAGCCATTATTGCTTTTGCGATTTCTTCAGTTTCTTCGCACCAAGCTTTCCTAATTGATCGTTCTAATCGAGTGATATCTAGCTCTAAAGTTTTAGCGACACGACTCAAACTTCTCGTAACGCTTGTGCTCATGCAAGAACATAGATTCATAAATAGAAAGAAAGAACTGAAACTAAAAATTAACTAAAACACCTTAGACTAAAGAACTAAACTAATCACTTCCCTAGCAACGATGTCAAAAAATTGATTAGGGTTTGGTTGTGTGTAAGTTTTAATTATTAACCCTCAATAATCCACAAGCGCAAGGTTTGTTACTGTAGTACTAAAGGTGTCGATCCCATAATGAGGGAACTAATCTAATACTAAATTCTAAGGCTAGAAACAAATAACAGAAATTCAAGATGAAATGAAAATAATACGAGAATTTAATTCAATCAATCAAATTAAGAATCAAACATGAAAATACTAATTATTAAACAATTTGCAACACACCTAAGAATCAACCGAAGGAAATTACCAATTGAGAGAAAGGGAATTTTACCTATCCTAAATGCTAACCTAATTGATTATGAATTATTGGATTATTAGTTCTAGACTATCCTAGGGTTGATTACTATCTCTCGAGTTATAATTATTAACCCTAACCTAATCAGATTATGGAGGTTGCAATCTCTCAATTTACAACGTATCCAAAACCCTAATTAGTTCTAAAGTTCTCTAATAAACTATCGGAAACCTATACAAGATCTCTCTTTGCACAAATTATCAATCTGATTGAATTCTAGTTTCTATTAAATTACATAAATCTCGTTAGTCCAATTTAATCATTTTTAATTTGATTAACCCTTTTAGTTTATTATCGAATTATGCAATAGCATAATTAAACCACAATAATATCTAATAAACACATAAACAATTAGATTCTCATTAATTCAAGAATAAAATTTCGAAGGTGAGTTTAAAACGTCCTTGACATTCTAAATCCTATCATCAACTGTTTAATCCAATTATATATAATAATAAAGCTGAAAGGAACAAGAAATACAATCTAAAATGGATGACGGGAGGTAGTGTTGTCAGGAAATCTCCTGATCCAGGAAGTACTTCGAGTCAGCTTATTCTCCTCTTCTCTCTTCCTTCTTTTTTTCCTCTATCTCTTGATGATCTCTCTCTAGGGTTTCTCAAGGTGGTTGATGTAACAAAACTCTTTTCTCTACCTCTTTTTGTTCATTTTATATCCTCTTGTGTTTTAGGTAACCCTAAGGTTTTTTGGGGCTCTGAAAGGTCTAAACAAATCCCTCAAAACTTGATGTACGTGAGTGTCTGCGTGTTTGCCTGATGTAAGTCACGATCATGGCTCACATCTGAGCCTTCTGTCATGAACAATCATGGGCCGTTCCCTGGGCTTCTATCATGATCATACACTAAATCTGGAGCTTTTGTCACAATCGTGGCTTGATATGTCACGATCGTGGGCCATTGTTTTGGCCCGAATGTCTCCGAAACTCCTCTGTTCTTCAATGTTGACCCTAAAACACTAGCAAACACATCAAGGTACCTCAAAAACATAATATTTAAGCTCAAAGACTTGTAATAACCTATAAAACACTTAAAACATAAATAATTAACAAACTAACACAATTCTAACCTAATACATACTAAATGATTGAATTAACAGCTAAACACATATCAAACTATGCCTTAAAACATGATGCAATTTACACTTATCAATTTCCTAACAAACATTTAAACAAACAGCTGATATGCATCTTATTTAACAACTAGATCTGAAGAGAATCTACTCTAAAATACTCTCTAACTAAATTTCAAAAACATTATCAATCTTAACAAACATTGATAATAAAAATATTCTGAATTATCTAACAATCCCCCCTTAATTCAAAGGTTGTACACCCATCATAAATTGAAAGTTCTTGAAATTATTCTCTTGCAAGGCTTTTGTAATAATGTTTGCAGGTTGATCGTTAGTATTGATGTAGACTAACTCTACTTCTCCTTTTACAACCAATTCTTTAATGAAAAAATTTTGGTCTTAATATGTTTTGTTCTCCCTTACTAGACAAGATTTTTATATATTGAAATTGTTGACTTATTGTTACAAAACACTCTAGTCAGACATTTTTGCTCCAAGTTTAAATCCTTTAAGATCCTTCTTAACCAAACTTGTCTGACCCCGTTTTCAGAGTCCGACTCATGACTTGCTTGCATGCTCTGTTACCATAAACTATCACTTTCAAGCATACAGAATATCTTACTATGTAAGTTATTTTCCAGAGATAACGCCTTGATCACTTTGGGTTATCTTCTCAAAACTCCCCTTTAATAATCTCAGCTC
>JANIIA010056276.1:0-11112 GCA_027478495.1 Erythroxylum alaternifolium
TGCAATTTTTGATGAGTTTTGCGAACTCAATGAGTGAACCATCATTGATGAATTCACCGGATTACACAAATACAACATATATTTCACAGTTATTCATTCAAACAGATAAGCATTTATTCAGAATTTAGCATTACAGAAGATCATTTATTTCAACTTGCATATCATTCAAACATTGCGCACGTATTTGCATGGGACATGCATGAGACTTATATTCATTCTTATTGTTGTGACTGAGTTCCTTTCACAAACATGTACAAAGTTTTGGCCTATAGGGCTCAATCGGAACAAATTCACGGAGCATAGCTCTACGTGTAGAACATATAGATCATGGAGCAAAGCTCTACGTGAAAGCACTTCTAACTGGCATCTCAAGTCACAACGCCTTTATCTGAGCATACATTTTATAAAATGCATCAAATATTGAATGTGTCATATACACAATCTTATACAAATGCTCAAATGAAGTTTTTATAGTCATCGGACCTAAGTCCGGCATTCAACTATTGTTGAGAAATAGAATTTTTTGAAGTCATAACAAATCAGACACTTCCAAAACATGATTACAGAACAAACTCCTTGGACCTCAAGTCCGGAATTCAGAAACAGTACACACACAGTTTAATCATATTGGAAGATAACAAATCAAAGTACATACAATCAAACAATCCTAGGAATACATCTAGGTTGACTCATAGTACGCTCCCAGAAGCTATTGCCTGGACAGTCCGGCAATGTTTGACTGTCGTCCGATGTGCTCCTCTAAAACAGACAGAACACATTCACAATTATCACTTTTTATACAACGTACCAAAAATATCAAAGCATAGAAAGTATGCACGATGCATGTTCAATGGCAATTCCAGGGTTTCTCCATAACTTCTCTCTCTCTCTCTTATCAAAACTTATTGAAAACCATTAACATCACGATTCGATTCTTGTTGGCCTCTTTCCACGACACTCTTTCTAGTCTCATGTAAACTTAGGGGGGCGCAATAGATATAAGTTTATTTACAGAAGATGTATCCTTACAGAAGAAGATGAGTTACAGAAGAAGATGATTTACAGAAGAAGATGACATCACCTAGAGGAAGCTGACGTTATCATAGAGGAAGTTTTATTATTAGCATAACTTTCCCTACAGATATCAGATTTAATTGTTCTTTATATGGTTCGAAAGAGGACATCAAGATATACAAATTCCATGAAGACCTCAAAGACTAATTTTATCTTTTGTAAGGCCAAAAATAGGACAGAAGATATACAATGAATAGTAACACAGAAGGAGTTTACGAACAGTAACACAGAGGAAGTTCATGAACAGTAATACAGAGGAAGTTCATGAACAGTAACACAGAGGAAGTTCATGAACAGTAACACAGAGGAAATTCATGAACAGTGACACAGGAAGTTTCGGCCACTTAGGTAGAAAGTAGACGAATGCAAGAAGAAAAAGAAGCAATACGTAGACGAAGCAAAAGATAGACGAAGCAAAAGATAAAGGAAACCAAAACACAGACGAAGCAATACAGAGGAAGATGACGCCATCACAGAAGAAGCAATACAGAAGAAGTTTTGTTCACAGAGGAATCAAAACACAAGCGAAGCTGCTTCATAGAGGACTGCATCTTGACAGACAATGCATCCTCACAGAGGAAGATAACTTACAGAAGAAGATAGCTTACAGAAGAGAATGGCTCATAGAGGATGCACCTTTATAGACGATGCATCCTTATAGTGGAAGATGACGTCACCCAGAAGAAGCTGACCTCATCACAGAGGATACGTCTTTACAGACGATACAGAAAACAGAAGAAGCAGAACACATCATCGTTCATGCCTATACGAATTCTATACATCATTTTCATTACTACATATCTCCAAACATGAAAAATCATCTATACTACTCCCTTTTTAGCTCCAGAACACCAAACAACTCAAAAAGCCAAAACTTACATGAATACCAAAATCACCGACTACTATGCATGTTATTTCTACATTTGCTTTCCTTCTGCATTCGTTTTTCAATTTACCCAACATCTAGAAACCTCATATCTATTCTCTACTCCGTGAACCTTCTCATGCATATATATATATATATATATATATCCAACGTGTACATACTCATTCACACAGTGGATATAACATTACAATCACTTACTTGCTTAACAAGTACTCTAACACTGAAAATAGAAGTTAACACCACAAAACTGCTAAATTGCTATTCGGTGATGAAGATCAGGGAAGAGAATCACAATGTGGAGTGTTTCAATGAAGAATGGAAAACTATGGTAGATTCTTCTTAACTTAAACAATATAATACGTGGGTCCATTCCATGTCCCTCACGTGTGCTATTTATCTCCACTGACTCATCATTTGTCATAATCATAAATTGTAGTGGATTCTTCCTAACTTAAGCAATATAATATGTGGGTCCATTACTTGTCCCTCAGATATGCTATTTATCTCCACCGATTCACCATTTGTCATAATCAAAATTAGCCATATGTAATTCCATTAACCCAACAATGCCAATGAACACATGTACAATCGTATAGATGTGCCAAAACAATATATAAGTCACAAATAATTCATGTCTAACGTGTATTTATCTTAAGTCATATAAATGTCTCATAAATAACTGTTCTAGTCGGATAGGTAACAGGATGTTACATAAGGTTAATGCTAAGATGCACAATTAGGAAGATTTGAAATGCTTTCGTTATGATGGTTATAGGAATTATAAAAAAGAGTTTCCTAGAAACATATTTTGACTCTTTAAGACATATAGTAGATAGATGACTTAATGCTAGAAGCAACATTCGAGGATGAGGGGAAGGAGATCCTAGAAGAGGAAGGGGAGCTTGATGTCTTATATGGTGAGCAACATTCTTTTGACATTGAATTAGAGATGGAATGCGAGTCTTTGGTTACTCAATGTGCTCTTATTCTTCAATCATTTCCTTAAGAAGTACAACAAAGAGAATTGATTTTTCACACTCAAGATAAAGTGAACAGGAAGCTTTAGAATATGATAATTGATAAGGGTAGCCATACAAATGTTGCTTTAATGAATTTGGTTGATACACTAGGTCTTTTTACTCTCAAACATCTTTAATCATATTTTCTTAGGTGGTTGAGCAAAGGGAACAAGTTTGAGGTAACAAAATAGTCCCTTATTTCATTCAATATTGGTAATTATCATGATGAAGTGATATATGATTGAAAGCGCGTTATAACGCTAGTCAAAATAAAATAAATAGACTATTACTACAGCATCAGTGAGTCTAAGTCGATCCCGCAAAGAGTGTGTGTAAAGTTGTTGAAATGAAATTAATCAGTGTTTAGGTTTAGGGTGCTTTTTGGAAATAAGAAAATAAAATAAAGCTATACTAATAAAAACAATTTAAAGAAAACATGCGAAAAATGATAAAAGTGGGGAATTTGGTAGGGATCAGGTTCTTTGATTCAATCTTGGCCCACATCCTAATTAAACATATTCCCTTGATTTGTTGTTCTTAACTCTCTCCTAAAAACTATTAATTGTGGGTTAATAATTAACCTGAGTTTTCCCTTAAGTAATGTTTAATTAAGATATGATCGTTAATTAAACCTAATTATAAAATAACGTAGGATACGATCTCTATATTTAATTAAGCTGTAGCATTATGAATTAAGAAAACTGATTAATCAAGGCAAAAACCATATACGGTGTGTCATTTAATCTACATTTTGTTATCTCTAATGATTATGAATCATTAGTCGCTACACATGAATTTCAACATAACAATTACAGATTATATCAAAATTCTAATAATGGGTTTGCAAATAAACGATTCAATGAATGCATTAAAATCATCTTTTCACAATACCCAATTAAATGAACACAAGATAACATAATCAATTCCTAACGAGAGAAAGAAACAAAAAAAAATACATTTAACCCAGTTCATCAGTGTCAATGTTACCTTTGAATCAACATCGGGATGTCTAGCCCTTTATGGGTCTCTCCCAAGAAAATGCCTCAGCCCTCATGAAAATTGTCCCAACTGAAACCCCTAATAGCTCCTTTTAACTGCGCCTCCTTTTGTTTTTGCCTAACCTATTCTCACTAGCTACTTTTTTTTATGATGTAACAATTTAATTATTAGTCTATCCATATTATTCACTCTTCTTTAAACCCTAGGCATGAAATGCAGCGTTGCATTAAATGCATATACATTGCACTGAATGCATACGCTTACATTCAATGTAGATGTATGCATTGAGTTAAACGCATATGCTTGCGTTTAATGCAAACTTTTCCCAGTTATGACTACGCTGTTGTTTTCTTCTTGGACATTGCTGTGTTGCACATTGTTTTACTCCTCCTTTGCCCATATGCTGCTGTATTGCTCCTTCATCTGCAATCATTTTGCTTCATTCTTCTAGTAGCCTCTTGCCTCATTTAGTTCCATAGAACAGGTTGCATGGACTTGCATAGTCCATGCATAACAGCAACTTTAATTAATTTTTTTATATTTTTCTTGTCTTCTTTTTGTTTTATAGTTTTTCCTACTCCATAAAGACAAGTGAAAATCAATCTTCGAAAAATAGCCCAACTATTGCGTTTCAACTCACTTTAATTTCTTTGCTCCTGAATTGTGCCTAAAATCACCTGTGAGTCAACGTGAGTATCTTAAGCAATTTCATGTCAATAATCACTAAATGTTAATAAATAAATTCATAATCAATTGATCACCTATCAATGATGTTATCCTAATAGATGCACATCATATATTGTTGGGTAGACCTTGTCAATTTGATAATAATATGCATCAAAATGGACATAAAAATATTTATAACTTTGTGAAAGATAATTCCAATTTCACTTTGAAGCCTTTATAACCAACCCAATAAGAGTGCATAAGGCTAATAAAAGTTCAAAGTTGAGTATAATTGCTACTAAGGCTGAATTTATGTATGAAGTGTTTGAATTTAACGGAGGGTATATTATGGTTGTGCGGGAAGTTTTAAAGAGTTCAAAGGAAGCTTTTAATGATTCGATTATAAGCCTCTTATACATGAATACTGATGTATTTTTAATTGATTTACAATTTGGCTTGCATCCTATTCAAGGAATTAAGAATGACTTAATTCTATGATCTCCATTACCAAACAAGCAAGCATATAAGTGTAGTAATGAGGAATCAAAAGGGTTACAGAGGAAAGTTGGTGAGATCATAAAGAAGTTTCATGAGCAAGTTTATGCTAAGATTGAGAAGGAGAATGAGTTATAAAAGGCTAAAGCCAATAAGCATTGCAAACAATTAGAGTTCAAGCTGAGAGATCTTTTGTGGCTTCATCTTAGAAAGGAGAGGTTTCCATCCAAGTGTAAAAACAAGTTAATGCCTCATATGGATGATCCTTTCCAAGTCATTAAGTGAATTGGAGATATTGCTTATAAGCTTGATCTTCTAAGAGATTGCTATGTTTCTGTTACATTCAATATTGGAGATTTGATTCCTTACTTTAATGATGATAAGCTTCAAGAGATAAGGACAATATTTTTCAAGAAAGGGGAGAATGATGCGAAAGCATTGGGCCTAATTGAAAATAATCATCCATAGTTAATCTTTGTGAGCAATGGGTTGGACATACCTTATTTCAGACTTTAATAAGCTAATTTATTCATGATTTTATCAGTTATTTTCTTAATTCAAATAGGAATGTAGTTGTTTTTCTAATTAGAGTAGGATTAACCTTTTTGAATTCCAATAGGAGTGTGGCTATTTTCCTAATTAAAGTAGGATTAAACTTTCTTAATTCCAATAGGATTATGGTTGTTTTCCTAACTAGAATAGGGTTAAACTTTTTTATTTCTAACCCTATATAAAGACATTAGAGCATGTAATATTTCATTAGATTTGAGAATATAATTTGAGTGATTTAGCTCAAAGAAATTGAGCATTTCCTGCTCAAATCTTAATTTTTGGTGGTGCTCCTTCAGAGAATTAAGTAGGCTAATCCTTGAACTTGGTGTTTCTCATTTATAGTTCAAAGATTGGTTCTTTTTCTTTTTTTTTCCTTTATCTTTTATTAAGTTTTAATTATTCAAAGAAAAAAATTGTGTTCTTTAAATAAGATTCTTTCAAGATTGTGCAAGATCCAATCTTTATTATTTCACACACATTAACTCAAGGTGTTTGCAATATTATGAGTTTTAATACTTGCCTTTATTTTATTTAGTATATTTTGAATTGACTTCTCGAAATAAATTGATTCTTTACCAAACATGCATTTATTCCTATAAATCCATATCTAGTAGACTAAAGCTCTAAATGCTAGTCAATTTTTTTAAATGTCTTTTAATACAAAATTTTATCTATTATACCCATTAAACTATATTTATGATACCAATTAAACTATATCAAAGCAATTAGATTAACTTTATTAATAAGTTGGAAGGATATTATTCCATAAGATTAGGGAGAATTTGCACTTGAAGCAAAGATGATTAAATTCTTCATTTGAACTAAGACAAAGCACACAATATTGGAAAATTTTGGGAGCTTATAATGCCAAGTATAATATTAACCATAAGATATTAAATGAATGACCTAGAAAGGACAGAAGGATCCTATATCATCCTTCTCCATAATTATCTAATTTGGGGCCCATAATGTTTTTTTTCATAAGAAGTAGTAAAAAACTTCATTGGTTTGAAAAACTTCTTGGATTTTATACCACTCCAATGAAAATCCTTTAGAATTTGATCAACTATTTTTATAATTTCCTTATGAAGAGCTAGATGTGTATAGATTTCTTAAGAAATAAAAACTAATTATAGTCTTCCACTATAGGGTAAAGCCTTATTGCACCAATGGTTTAACTTCATATGGATTGATTCTATAAGAGGTAAGCAATCTACATAGGCTAGATTTTTTACTGTAATAGGTACACCAAGATATTTAAAGGGAAGCTAGAGATGTTTAAGACCCCTAAAAGTGGCTAAAGCATTAGATTCACTAGTAGCACTAACAGGTGAAAAAGCTTTTATTTGTATTGAAAGCCAAACTTGAGATTTTTCTAAATAGTTTTAATGAGTTAAGTAAGAGAGCAATCAAAGTAAACTTAGCGTTATATAGGAGTAGTGAGTCAGCTGTAAACATCAAGTTGAAAATGCCAAGCTTGTTGCACTTAAAAAGATTCTAAACTTTAGTTCCTTTGAGATATGCAACTTAGTTAATTTGGAGAAGACTATGCAGCTTAGTTAATTTGTAGAAGACTTCCATGCCAAATGCAAATAGATAAGGTGATATTGGTTCACCCTATCTAAGTCTTCTAGCAGCTTTGAAAATCATTTTAGCTTTCCTATTTACAAGGATTGCGAATAAAGTTAAGGTGACATACAACCTTACCTAACCTTATAGGGAAATGAAAAGCATGTATGGCATTGAAGAGGAATTATAATTTAAAAAGTCAAAAGCTTTTATGAAATCAATCTTCAAAACGTAAATTTTAATAGAGGCCTTAGAGTGGTAATGCTTGAAAAGCTCTTGAGCAATTATAATATTGTCACAAATATTCCTTTTATACATAAAAACACTATAATAAGGGCTTACTATCATTAGAAGCACTCTTCTAAGCATATTTATAAGTATCTTTAAGATCCCTTTATCGATGGCATTGTAATATACAATTAGCCTATCACTATGTGAAGCAAAAGCATTTTTCACATTTGGAATGAGACATATGTATGTTTTGTTTAGCTCAATAAGTATATGACCTCTATGAAAGAATTCCCACACTAACTTGATGATTAGATCAATAGTAAGGTCCTAAGTACCTTAGAAATTCTAGCATTGAACTGTCCAGGCCAAAAGCCTTATGTAGATGGAGACTGAACAAAGTATCCTTGATTTCAATATTATAAAAATCCCTAATCATATCTGCTACAAACATATTTGGAAAGGAGTTAGTTAAGGAATCTTTAAGTTATTCAGGGATTGGATCATTGTTGAAATTAGTTCATAAAAGTCCTTTAAAGTGTTAATATGGGAATTCTTTTATTTCCTTAAGCTCATAGATAATTCTTCCTCTAATATTTTATACAGATATTATCTTGTTCCAATTTTCTCGTGCTTGAATAAAGAATTTTGCATTTCTATCTCCATCTCTTAGCCAAAGGATTCTATATTTTTTCTTCAAAAGGGAATGAAAATTATTTAATGCAGTCACATAATGTCTCAAAGATGCTACCCTTATGCTTTAAAAGTAGGACCAGTAGGGTTAAGTGTTAAGTAGTCCTGGCTATTGTTAAGGGTCCTTAAATGCTACATCCTTCTCTCAAAGTTATGTATTCAAATTCATTCTCTGAATAATCCTAAGTTTGGACTTTATAACTTTAAGCTTCTGCAAACATATAAAAGCATAATAACTTTTTACTGTAGTGTTCAAGCCTTGTAGAATAGCCTCTTTGAAGCTAGGATATTCCAATAAGGAGTTGAAGAATCTAAAGGGGGCATTTCTTTTGCTCTTTTTTATTCTTGCTTGAATTTATATAGATGTATGGTCTAAAGTGAGCTTGTTACAAAAACAGCCAAAGCTTAGTGGATGGGAGGATAATCAAGCAAAGTAACCAAGCATCTATCTAGTTTCTTTTATAAGAACCAATGCTCCAATTGCCTATTTTTCCAGGTCATCTGCTAGCTCCAAGTTTCGGAAGATAGATGATAAATCCTCATACCTATGCTTTAAAATAAGCTTAGAGCCCCAAAATTCTTAGAATAAGAGAATACAATTAAAGTCACCATCTAAGATTGAGGGAATGGAGGATCTTAGGTTTAAAGCAACTAAATCATCCCAAAGATTCTTCCTTTGAAATTCATTATTTGAAGAATATATAATAGTAACATGTAAAGGAGATTGGGACTAAATAAGAAGTGCCCCACAGTGCAAAAACGAATCAAAACATTTCTAACTTAGAAGTTGAAAAACTTGTTGATCAAAAGAGATGATAGTTCTTCCATTATAATGTGCTCTATGATTATTAATTAATATCTAACTTTTCTCTAAAAACCAAAACCCCTTACTAAAATGGTTTGCCTTTTTTTTATTTCCACTAAAACCAATAAAATAAGGCTTCTTAAGGATGATAAAATCCTTTAATTCCTATTATTTATTGAGGCTTTAGAGGTTCTTTACATTCCATACTAGCAAATTCATTTAAGGGGGGAAGTGTTAACTTTTCTCATCCTAAAATTATGTTTAGATTTAGTAAATCTAGTACTAGAATAAGAATTACTTGCCTTCTTCATAGTCTTAGATGGGCACCCTTCACCTTCTATTGTAGTTAAACATTGGTGAGTAAGTAGTGAATCACTAGTCTTATTATCACAAGGTTTTAATATTAAAAAAATTTTAACTTTCGCTGCTTCATTAATAATTTTAAACCATTAAATAAGGTTTTATTAGGGATTGCTTCTTTTGGAATGTTATGTTCCCTCTTAAGGGTTTTTACCTTGACTCTAAAAGTTAGCTCTTTGTTATGCTGTGTAAGTTAATACGTGGTAGATTGATGAAATTTATTAAGTTGATTGGTAACCTCTATAGGTTCTATTAGGATATGTGAGATAGGACAATTGAACTTATCAATATAATTCTTATAGCCCTTTAGGACTTCCTTATTTGATACTTTCGGTACAGTTGAGATATTGTTTTTAACCACTTTATCTTTCAGCTTCCAAACTTGTGCAATTTCATTCTTTATAGATCTCTAAGGTATGCAACTAATATGGACTTTTTAATGAGGCTTCCATCTTCAACTAGCTCTTTTTAATCTTAATTGAGTTAGTAAGGTCTATATTGAGCTCAGTTATAATACAGACACATGCAGCCCTATTCTTTTAAGGTTAGGCATGTTTTCATCTGGAGTTAAAGGTAACCTATAGAGTTGGTTATGTAACTCAGCTCCTACAATGACCAGTATTTTAATAGGACCTATGCAAGCTTAACCAAATTGGAATGAAGTTCAAACTAACTATTTCTAGAGAGAGGTTTGGCTGTTAATTTTTTAGCATTCAATGTTAAACTTAGACATGCCAGGACACTATTCAATCACCCTATCCACCTTTTCTAATAATGAGAATCTGGTTTGCACGTAAATAGGGAAACGGAGTTTATGATTGACTTAGTTCCAGGTACTGCTCCTATATCTATTCCTCTATATAGGATGGCACCTATAGAACTTACATAACTTAAGGCTCAGTTGCATGAGTTGTTAGATAAGGGGCTCATTAGACCCAATGTATCACCTTGGGGAGCTCCAGTTTTATTTATAAAGAAAAAGATGGGACCTTGAAGTTATTTATTGACTATAAGCAACTGAATAGAGTGACAGTGAAGAACAAGTATCTGTTGTTGAGAATTGATGACTTACTTGATCAGTTACAGGGAGCTCAGATATTCACTAAACTAAACTTGAGATCAGGGTACTATTAGTTGAAGATAGCAGAAACTGATGTACAATAGAGTGTATTCAGAACTAGGTATAGGCATTTTGAGTTTTCAATGATGCCATTTGGGTTGACAAAGGCCCCAGCTACTTTTATGGCTTTAATGAATAAGGATTCCAACCTTATTTGGATCATTTCATGATTATGTTTATTGGTGATATTTTGGTGTATTCTAAGAGTAGAGAGGAGCATGCTGAAAATTTGAGGTTAATCTTACATATCATGAGGGAAAAGCAATTGTATGCCAAGTTTAGTTAGTGTGAATTTTGACTTGATCAAGTAGTGTTTCTGGGTCATATAGTAATTGGATAAGACATACAGGTTGATCCAGAAAAGGTGGAAGCAATGATGAAATGGGAAGCTCCAAGGAATATGTCAAAGATCTAGAGTTTTCTAGGATTAGCTGGTCCACTTTATTCATGAAAACATACTTGATTCTAGATTCATTTAATAGTGCCATTATTGATAGTCAACTACTCTCATGATATGAAACTCATCATTCCCTTGAAGTAAACTCCTTTACTTATATGGAGATAAATCACAACACTACAGTCTAAAACCATAATCAAGCGACCAACTTGGTTATTCAACTGTGAATCAATTAATTTAGATTCTAAT
>JANIIA010056287.1:0-11112 GCA_027478495.1 Erythroxylum alaternifolium
AATGTCTTTGATTACTGTGAAAGGGATATTGGTGAATTAGATGAAGATGCTGATGAAGTCTATCAAGATAGTGGATTAGAGATCAATAACGAAGGCATTATAGTAGAAGATGTAGATATATCTTCATTCCATAGGAGAGATATGGAGCCACATATAGCTCAACTGGATGAAATCCAACCTCAACTTATCTTACAAATAGATGAAGACTATACTCAGGATGACTTCAATGACAATGACGACACTTTGCTGGAATATATTAGTGATCAAGAATCAAATGAATATCTACTTAATGATGATGATTTTCTTCATCATGATGATGATGATTAAATGTAAGTTTCATTGTTTTTATTGTTTAAAATGTTAATAACTAAAATTATAGGTTTTATGTTGTTGATATTGTAGTTATGTTGATTTACGATGATTAAATGATATATTTTTAATATTTTAGTTGTGTTTTTTTGGTACTTGATGATTTTCTTTATTTGTTGTCAATTGTCTGATATTGTTGATGTTGTTGATTTTGACACAGGTTGATTACAATAGAATCTGGTCGTAACAAAGAAAAGAGGGTAGTTACGGGCGATGAAGTTTCTCCAATAAAACAACCAGTAATTGCATCATCACATGAGGAAATTCAGCAATAACAACCTTTACCAACATCATCTGGTAGTCATGAGGGATCTTTAGGTTTGTTATTAATAACCAAGCATATATACATTTATGCTCTCATTACAAGTTTTGTGTATTTTAATCATTATGTTGTTTTTTCAAGTTCCAAAACTGGCCTTAGAAAACGAGATAAAGGAAAGACAAAAGATGTTGAGTTGCAACACATGAATGTTACAATGAATTCCAAGTTGTCCGTGACTATTGACCCGACACAAGGCTGCCCAGTTGATAAGATCCAAGCAACAAAATTGGCTAGTGAGTTGGGCGTTGTTGTTCGGAATGAGTTGCCTTGCCTTCAGTATGTCAGACAGTTGAAAGAAAACAACTTACTGCAGAATGCTTTGGATAAAGTTTCGGTATTATTTCAATTCATTTCTTTATAAGTATTCCAATTTTAATTAACTAAATTAATAACTTATCTAATACATGTTTTCACAGATGAAGTTCAATATTGTAGATATCGAGCCGCCTGAGGTTTCAAGCAATATCTCTTCAATGCTGAAACAAAGGCTGAAGGATCATCTCTGTCAACTGCATAAGTCTTATCAGTTTTTACCTTCCGATGAAGAGGCTAGGAGACATGTGCCGGAAAGGGAGATTGAAGAAAATTGGAATAAATTGTGTGATTATTAGGTTTCACCGCAGTTTAAGGTTTGTTTTCTTCTCTTCATATTTTTCTTCTATTAATTATGTTTATACATTTTATGACTAATTCTCTTAATTTAGGAAAAGTGTCAGAAAGCGAAGGTCAACATAGCAAAAATGATGACTCCACATAACACTGGCTCTAGATCATTTGTCGTTGTCCGACAAGAATTAGTAAGTATAACATGTTCAATTTATTATTCTATTTCTTAATACAATAAACTCTAATTAGTTAAATTTTATTTTAATTATTGTAGAGTCAAACACAACTCCAAGGGCAACAGTGTGATCAGATCACACTGTAGAAGCACACACACTTCAAGAAAGGGCAAGGCTGGACGTCGGAAAAGGCACAAAATAATTACGTAAGTACAAATAGATTAATATTAAAATTTTAATTCTATATAATAATAACTAACAATTTTTAAGTTAACTGCGTTTTCTTCTTTACATTGTAGATCAAGATGCAGGAGTTTTTGCAGGCATCATTGGCTGAGGGAAATCAGCCCAATGTCGATGACATTTACGACAATGTCCTTGGTATACGATCGGATTATATCAAAAGCTTTGGATATGGGCCTAAGCCGGTTGGAGCCTCTTCCTCTCGAACAACATTATTGACAGCTCTTTAAGAGGAGAATCAGGTACTGAAGACAAAATTAGAATGTACAGAAGAAAAGTTAAATCAAGGACTAAAACAAATTAGTAAGCTTCAAAAATTGGTTAAACAAATGTTAAGTTCTTCATATGTTAGTACTAGTGACTCTGATTCAGACTCTTAGTTTGTAAATGATGTAAATATTGCTTTATATATAATGCATTACATTTTATATGTTTATTTAATTTCAATTTATGATTATTTATAAAATATAAAATGTCTTCAAATTTGTAATAAATTAAAATAAATTCTTTTTTAATAATTATAATAATTATAAATTTCAAAATTAAAAGTTGTTACTAAATAATACAAGTTATCAAAAATAATTCGATAAAAAAGTCTTTAAAATTGTAATAAATTTAAATAAATTCGTGTATAAACATTATAATAATTATTAAATTGAAAATTACATTTAGTCACTAAATACTATTAGCTACCAAATGAAATTCATCACAAAAACTAATTTACTACGTATGAAAAAAGTCGGTAAAATGTTTTTGCTACAACAGACATTTCGTAACTAAATCTTTTTTGCTACAAAAAATAAATCGTCTAGCGACTAAAAATAATTCGTTACAAAAGTTGTTTACATACATTTTAAAAACGTCTCTAAAAATATTTGCCTACAGAATAAATTAGTAGCTAAAAGTTTTTTACTACCAAAACAAAATCGTCACTAAAAATAAATACCGACGCATAAGATTTCAATCTTATAAATTATGAAACTTACATCCTATCTGAAATGTCACAAAACTCATGTTTTCCGATTTTCGGAATCTTTTCCCTTGACCATTTTACAGAAACAAATGTCCCATCTAATCCGGAAGATTGGTTGCTAAGGAGACAAATGTCATAAATCAGTAGCAGCGTACTAATTTTCCAGAGATAATAGAGAGTTAATCACTCAGCATTAGCTCAAAGTGAAAGCTGATACAACTACTTCTTGAAAACCTTAATCGAGGTTTTATACAAAAATAGTGAGGGGCTAAAACTTCCCATTATCCTTATTCAGCTTCTGTTGTGGTATTCTCCATTTATAATATATTCATCAGGCACTAACAATTTGGTCGTCCTTTTCCACATGAGGTGTCGCGCAAAATTCGGACCAAGTTGAGAATGACTTTTACTCCATATAAACATCGAAAGTGAAGTGTTAAAAATGCCAAAGTTTCTGACATATTATTAGGAAACGGTCCATTATATGTGATTAAGACATCAAAAAGTAAATAATATACTGTACTGGTTCTATATTAGACTCCAAGATTTTCACTTCGGTTCTTTAAATTGAGCGCACTACTTGATCTAGGGGATCGAATTCCTCAGCTCTTGTCAATAACATTTTCCTTAACCGCGATTTGCAACTCCACGTTAGTCTTCTCTCCTGTCTTTTCTATATCCCATTTGTTGGGTTCTTCTTTGATTCCCCTTTTCCTGTACTTGAAGTACAGTGCAAGTTGGAGGACTCCTAATATAGAACCGAGGATACTTGGTGTCTGGAAAAAAAAGTTAAGAAAACTGATAAATCATTAAATTTTATGCATTAAAGTATTTAAAAGTCCATTTTTAATTTTTTTGAGGAAAAAAAGAAGAAGGGTACATACCGCAATAAAGAAGTCAAGGTTCATTAGTCCGAAAATCATCCAAAGACTGGATGAAAGTAATGTGAAAAATGATAAGTAGAATGGCATATATTCTACGCTTTTTGTTTCGACCACTGTTTTCTGTAAAAATAAAAGAAAAGTTACAAAGTTAGATGAAAACAATTCATCAAATCACATTCAGCTAAAATATTGGTATTCTCTAGTTATATTCGAATATAACAACATTGATGCGTTTAATCATATATGCTCTATTGTCTAATTTGGTATATTTTAAGTTTGAAGAAAACTTTTATTTCTTTTTTAGTTGAGAAAATTTACGAACAATTATTTTAATATTTTTATTTGATAAATTTTAATAGTTCTTCCCGATACTGGAAAAGTTGGTTTCTTCCACTTGAGACTTTTTAAAGTAAACTTAGTAAGTGGAAGACTAAATAGAATACGTTGAGCTTTAGTTTGTTAAAGTTACTTGATCTTTGATGAAAGCTAACGAAAGCAGAAGTTTACTAAATCGGACTACAAAACACGAGTTTCACGGGAAGATCAGTTACTCACCAACGCCACTAACGGAGAGCCATACATTACTACAACCGCCACCACTCCGTTGCACCCAACAAAGAGCTTGCGATGGTGGCGATCATGACATGCAAATATGGAGAATAGGACAACAAAAACGAAAGACAGAATCATAAGTATGCTTAGTGCTGCAACCTTCACCTGCATGTACGAGGACAAGTAATTGGGTACAAGAAGCTAGTTGAGTTCAGATTAATGGATTATAAGGAGGTTAGCTAGCTTGCCTTCTCTCTTGCTGGAGCAAAACATATGTATATAATGATGAAGGATGACTCGGGAAGTAACCCTATGCCATCGATTGTGACCAAAGGCAAGTTTTCCCAACCGTAGCTCACCAAAGGAGTTCCATAAAAAGTGTAAATAAGGCAGACGAACACTGAAATGATGTAGGGAATACAAGAAAACTCCTCTGTGTTCTTCTTTCTTATAACCCTCGTGAATGTTAGTCTGCAAACAACAAGTTACAAGAAAAAAACAGTGCATAATCATCAATAGAATGTGTTATAATAATGTCAGGATTTGGAACATTACATTGGTGCAGTGTAGCGGCACAAAGTAGCTACATTCCCTGAAACAATTCAGAGTTGATATATTTTAGGTTAGGTTAAACAAATCGAACAAGGAAAAAAAAAAAACAGACAGAGTCAAGATAAGGAAGTACCCATGATTCCTACTGCAAAGCGAAGAACTGATCTCATTTTATGTGTAGCTCTTGAAGATTAAGATTCGCTCTAAAGTCAAGCAAATGGTTTGCTAACTTCAGGAGGGGAGTGTTTAAGCTAACAGAAACAATGGTGTTTGTTATGGAATATTGATGAGCTCTCTTCGGGGATTTGTGGTATATGTCGGTGAGAAAGACACATTTCACAGTGGAATGCTTTAATCTGTAAATCTGTGATTGAAATTTACTCACTCTAATACGAGTGTTCTTAGTTTTATACATACACCAGAGAAAGTCTAAAAGCTCTATTAGAAATGTAGGTTTAATGGGGGAGGAGGCCTACTATGACAACAGACTTTCACTATATAAAGTTATAAATTTTTCCTGATATGTTCAATCATATGAGAGTCCCTCTATTTATATGTTCAATCATATAAAAGAAAAAAAAAATACGTGAGCTGCATTTCTTATTTGTTAGTGCTGAGATTTGGCATCTAGCTTGTTTCCATTTAGACATGTTGTAGTCACATTTTTTTCTTTTAATTACAAATTAGTTTTTCTCTGGTTATTGCAATACTAATGATTTCTAGAATCGATTTGGAATAGTTATTAGTCATAAAGACTATGTGACATACAAAATTCAGTCACATGATATTCTCTATTAAAATAACTTAAAAATATTAATTCTTTTTAAAAATTTTGATATCATAAAAATTTAAAATATTAATAACATTTTTAAATAAATAAAATTATATTTGAGTGGATATACCATAATTACTGACATAATAGTTTTTATTAAAATAACTTCACAGATATTTAATCTTATTTTCTTAAAAAAAGTTTGCAATATCATGAAAAAATTTAAATAATAAGATATTCTAAAGAACCATCAACATTAATCAGTGATTAAAAAATTAAACTTATTTGATCAATTCAACTACAAAAATATTAAATGATGCAACTTTTTAATTTAATTTATCTTACCTCAACCTTTTCGATAGATAATAATAGTCTTTTTTAATTTTATTTTAAAATTTATAATTTTATTTAATCTTTACTATATACCAATTTTATAATAGTTTAGTATCAGTCGAAGTATTAAACTTTTTATTTTACTAGTTTAAATTTCAATCCAATTTTTAAAATAATGAAATTAATGTTTTTTAGGAGGTGAAATCTTTAATGTTGGTTCAAGCATCTTATTGATTGCACCCTTAAAGGTTAATTACTAATTATTTGATTTGAACATTTTTTAATAGAAGTCACCAACATTGATTGCTCTAAATCTGGACTCTTACTTAGAAAAAAGATTGAAAAAGAATTATATGTGAGGATTATAGTTTATAATTATAGAGAACTTTTTTCAGTAGTAATATGCGTGGTGTGTGCAATTTCCTTTTTCTTTGTTGCGAAAGATTTTTTTTAGTGTTTTGTGGAGCACTAACTGATGTTTTATCTCTTCAATTATATATCTTTCTATTCCACTGCCTAAAGTGCTTAGAGCCCCATCATCAATTAATTGTATGTATAAACTTTATATGACGCATATTCATTAGTTTCAAAATTAAAAAAAAACCATACCTTATTTTGGATTAAAAAAAACTGACTATAAAACGAGACTTGAAAGAAAATGATTAAAAGATATAAGAGAATGAGAAAGATCTTTGTAAGTGAGATTTTTATCTGACATATACTAGGTCAAAGTTTTTTATTACTAAAACAAGTATATTTTAGAATTTATAAACTTAAAAAATCTACTAAATATTTATTAAATTATTTAAAAAGAAATTATCCTACGATTATCTTTTTCCATACTTGCTGGATTTAAATTTCATGCACGATAATGGCTAGTGGTGGAAGACAATTCCACTTTCAGGTCCATTCTTCACATTTTTCTTGAGTGTAAACTTAGTCATCCCCCATTTTCTTTGTGGGATATGATTCGAAAAAATACTCACTACTTTGCTTTTTTTCGACTACTTCAAGTGTATATATATGTATATATATTAAGTTGGTGCTGGGAAACATGTCACTCTATATTGCGAAAATTATAACTTTTAAGTACATCAAACCCTTACTTTTCACAAGAAATCTGACGTATCAATCACTTTCTTTTCTGTTTCTTTTTCTTATCCTTGTCTTTTCAGAATATTTTTCCCTCGATAAGGCAAGCAATATGGAGCAACTTCATTAAGTGAAAGAGATATAATGTTGGTCATCAGGAAGTGTGGATACGGATGGCGAGGAAAGCACTGCAAAATTCCCTGCAACAAAGTAGGGAAAAGTTTACGTATTTTTCTACGATTTTTCAATCAAAGCTAAAGATCGATATTTGATGACGATTTTTAAAATCGTTGCCGAAAGGATAACTATTAGTTACGTTTTGGAAAATAGTCGCTAAAAGGTTTAAATATCGACATTTAGCTGTGATTTTAAAAAAATAGTTACTAAAAGTTAATCTTTTGACTACAATTTTAAAAATCGTCACTAAACACTACAACAAGGAAGACAATTGGCTATGTTTTTCGGTACGTTTTTAAAATCGTCACTAAAAGATTTACATTTCGCGACGATTTTTAAAATTGTCACCAAATATTAACATTTAGCTACGATTTTAGAAAAATAGTCACTAAAAGTTAATCTTTTGGCTATGATTTTTAAAATCGTCACCAAACATTATAACAATGAAGACAATTGGCTACATTTTTAAATTCGTCGCTAAAAGGTTTACTTTTCGTAACGATTTTCAAAATCGTCACCAAATATTGACATTTAGCTACGATTTTAGAAAAATAGTCACTAAAAGTTAATCTTTTGGCTATAATTTTAAAAATCGTCACTAACACTACAACAAGGAAGGCAATTGGCTACATTTTTTCACTACATTTTTAAAATCGTCGCTAAAAAGTTTACTTTTTATGACGATTTTTAAAATTGTCACCAAATATTAACATTTAGCTACGATTTTATAAAAATAGTCACTAAAAGTTAATCTTTTGGCTATGATTTTAAAAATCGTCACTAAACACTATAACAAGGAAGACAATTGGCTACATTTTTAAAATCGTTGCTAAAAGGTTTACTTTTCATAACAATTTTTAAAATCGTCACTAATATTGACATTTAGCTACGATTTTAGAAAAAATACTGACTATAAAACGAGAGTCGAAGGAAAATGATTAAAAGATATAAGAGAACAAAAAAAGATCTCAGTAAGTGAGATATGATTTGAAAAAATATATTTTAGAATTTATAAACTTAAAAATATATATATAACGAGGCATTTTTTTCTCATTATTGATGGGACCAGAAGTGCTTGAAATGCCGACAATCAATATGGAGAGCTTGGTTCCATTCTTCAGTCTATAACAGATAGAAATGGTGGATCGATATTAGAGTTACATCATATTCTCATATATTCCTTCATTTAGCATGTACATAATCATAGACCCAAAACCCCCTAAATTGAGCTCTGATACCACTAAATGTAACATTCCATACTTGATAATGGAATCGTCATATCGAGTGTTACCATATTATTATATACCTAACATTTTGAACTACAATATTCTTTGAAAAATTGAAGGGGGTTAATTATTTTCGCAAACTTTTCGCAAATTTCTTTGGCACCAACAAAATAAAACAAGCAAAATCGAAATAATAAAGTAACATCAAAATTTAGTAACGCAGTTCGGCACTCCTTGCTTAAGTTTACGGGGCCCTCACCCAGCTTAATCACTTTCACGAAAGTACAATAGAATTACTTAAGGCTTTACTGAGCAGACACCGCTCAACCTCACTTCTCGTAAAAAGAATTTCACACCCAATAGTACGATCTCCTCGTACTAACCTCGTCAGAGGATTTGTCTAACTACTTTTACTCAAAACAATAATAAATAAAAATAGCTCAAATATTTAATCAACTAAAAATTAAATAACAAAAATACTTGAGACAAAGAAGAATTTTCTATGAATTTGTCTTATCAAAATAACCCAGCTGAAACCCTCCACCATAACTGATTCTTTCTTCATAAAACAAATCACGGTGTTTCTTCAATTAAAATCCAAAATCCACTTCACTGAAGATGAACTTTACTGTATCATAAAATCCAAACGTGTGCAATGCTTTACCCACAAAAACGTCTTCACCGTATTTCATACAAGGACAAGTTAATCACACCACATATGCGCACCAGCAGCGTTTCCTCAACTTCAACCGTACATGGGAAAAACGTGAGATCAATATTCAGCTTCCAAAAGAAACAACACATCATGAGCAGCCAGCCGAGTTTTTCAAAGACATACGTAACCTTCACTGCCTATATGATCCACGCACACACCAAAACTCCAATCACACATAAGCTGCTTCTCTATATTTTCTTGATAGTCATACAAGCAATAAAGCATTTAATGCATCTTTGAATTTGCGTGAAACGAATAATGCCAATAGGTCTAGGTCTTTTGCTTTTCAAGAGAGAATATTATATTCAACATAAATATTCAATGTAGATATAGACCTGCACCAATACTCCACCAAAAAAATACTGCCTCACACACACCAAGTTTTTCCAAGTGACCTCTTTTTGACAGACTTCAATTAAAACCCAATCCCTAGATGCATATTTTGGATAGACTTCAATTAAAATACACTCTCTACGTCTGTTGCATTTCCATTAAAACACAATCTCCGCCCATCTTCATCAATCCATATAATAATTGTAATTTTCTTATATGTCCAATTTAAAATGCCAAAACTAGATAAGATATATACCATATATCTTAACAATATCTCCCTTTTTGGCATTATTTGTCACAAATATGAAACTCCTCCTAAATAACATAATTAGACATATAATTCAAATGCACAATCCATACGACAAATACTCCCCCTTAATAAAATATCAAGTTTCAAAGAATATTACAATTATCCAATCATCCAAATTTCTCTCCCTTGGGACAAAAAATGCCAAAAAGTAAGACAAATAGTCATACATATACCTTGAAATCTCCCCCTGAATGGAACATTCACTATAAACAATCTGATGTCTTCCCCTTGGGACAAAAAACATAATCATAATAATCACCAATAGATGCAGCGGAACAATCATAAGCACGCCAAGAAGATAATTTACCACCATTCAAAAGACATGCCAACATATCAGTACTTACTTCAATTTCATCTTCATTAAACTGATCAAATTCATAAACCCAAGCAATGAACTATAAGTGTTGTCAATGTAGTGAGAGAAAGAGATACCCGAGAGAGAGATCCACACTGATGAGAAAGCTGAGGAGTCTTCGGTGGAGCCAAATAGAAATCACAATGTAAACTACTAAAAATATAGGACGACAATAGCAACATAAAACTAAAGAACAAAAAAAGCTTTTCTTTTCTTTTCTTTTCTTTTTCGTTTTTTTAACAATAAAAAAATACTTCAAAAACATAAAGCACACTGTCCCTGTGCCCCTCGAAGAATCTCAAACTTGGTGTTTTTCTTTGGGTCCAATGAAGATGTATAACACAAGTTGCCTATAGGTTCTTGATAATCAAACATTTTTCTTTCTCTTGTTTTTCTTCTTTCACTCACATATCCAATAACATTTTCTACTAGATGATCTCTTTGGATTTGAGATGAAGAACCTCGGTTCAAATTAGATTCCATTATTTTGGTTGGTTCATCATCCGAAGTAACTGAAAGTTCTTTAGTTCGTGCAGTTACTTCCTTAGTAGTAACTAACTGCAAATATGGGCATTTTCTTGTTTTTCCTTCACAATGGCTTTGTGTCTGTAATTGACCCTTTCTAATCCAAGCTTGCTTCGATTCCATGGAATGCTGCTGCAAATTTAATGAAGAGTGTCTAGATTTTCAGTTTTGACCCCTTAGAAACATCATTTGTAGTAATTGATAATATCTTGGCCTTATATGCCCAACAACTCCACAAAAATGACATGTTGGTATAAATCTTCATCTCTTATTTGGTACTTCTACCTCTTGGGCTGATCTGAACATACCATAATTTTCTTCATTAACTTTCGAATACTCACCTTTATAACCTATACCTTCAAAATTCCCTTTAGCCTTACCGATTTCTATCAACTTATCCTATTTTTTCGTGCCTCCATTCAACATTCTCAATCCCTTTCCAGTACTTATCAATTTCATTCTAGCTTCACCAAGCTCATCCGACATCAACATCAACTTCTTTTCTATTTCTTGTATGGTGTTCTTCATGGAGAGATTTTCTTCTTCCAATCTTTCATTCTTTCTACACATATTCACCCATTTTTCACACATAGCTTT
>JANIIA010056338.1:0-11111 GCA_027478495.1 Erythroxylum alaternifolium
TTATCTACTATGCATGTGCATGTATAATGCATGCATATGTCACTGTTCACTAGCAATTGGTGAGGGGATGTTACAAGCTTCTTGGACTTCTTCTTCTTCTTCTGGTTCTTCTTTCGAGAACCAGAAGCATAGCATCACAACCTTACTATCTTTCTTAACAGTCTGCTAAGTTGTTTTGAGCAGATTAATCAGCTCAGGCATCATTGTGGATATTTAGTTCATCCGATAGTTAAGCACAAACTGTGAATAACTATCGGTCAAACTAGTCAGAATTAAGTCTATACTTAATTCATGATCCATTATGAAGCCTAAACTGACTAATCTTTCAATGTATCCATTCATCTTTAGCGTATGCTCACTGGAGATGATTCCTCAGCCATCTTAGAACAGAAAAGCAACCTTGAGATCTCGAACCTTTCAGACCGAGCTTACTTATCAAACAGTTCCCTTAGATGGTAGACTATAGTATGAGCATTCATAGCCTCATACTACTTTTGTAGTACTGGTGACATAGAGGCTAGTATTATACAGCTAGCCAACTCACTATCATCCATTAGCTTCTTATAAGATTTCTG
Source organism: Erythroxylum alaternifolium (assembly GCA_027478495.1). Classification (NCBI taxonomy): domain Eukaryota; kingdom Viridiplantae; phylum Streptophyta; class Magnoliopsida; order Malpighiales; family Erythroxylaceae; genus Erythroxylum; species Erythroxylum alaternifolium. The sequence continues at coordinate 576 of JANIIA010056338.1, forward strand.
ATCTTCATCAAATGCATCGACAGTAGGGGGATCGAGAAGTGGTTCATCTAGGACATATCCTAGTTTTTTAAATTTGAGAAACATTTTCAAATTCTGTAGCCAATCCAAGAAGTTAGGTCCATTGAGTTTGTTGGAATCTAATAGGGAGAGTAAGTTCACACTAAAAGACATCGTAGCGATTCAATAACCTAAAAGAACGAGAGAAAATGTTAGAATGTACATTAGTGCATATCGATAAGGACTTTAATCACATGCATTATAGGTCCCATTATTCTTATTCAAATCCATAGCCCTCATTACGAATTCGAGAAGACCTATAGTTTTCTTAATGAGTTGATATCTGATATCACCAAGAATGACCTTGGGTTTGCCCAACAAGCCACCTTAGGTCAATCAGTAGGTATCATTCATACCAATTGCATTCAATTATGCAACTATCAACTTATGCCATTAACTGTTAATTTAGCATACTCATTGGATTATCAACTCTTGATTTATATACATCCCATGTATTTAACCCAACTTCACCTTTATCCATATTGACCTTGGGTTTGCCCAACAAATCAACACTTACAGTTAGGACCAACCTATTAATCCAGAAATCTGATTTCCATAGTCTGAACATATTTGTGTAGAGCAGGCTTGGGTTTGCCCAACAACCCAATTCTAAAAGAACTCTGGTTCTTGCCATATCAATGGAAGGCATAAGTCTTAATATTTGGTTGAGGAATTTGTCCTTTGGTCTTATCAATACTTAGATGATCTTGATTATGTATATCACATATATACATTTAGATTATGGACAACTCAATTGAATTGAGCCTATGTCGATAACTACCCTGAGAATGCATCTAATGCATGTATCACACAAAGGAGGTTTAATTTAGGTTGTGACTTGATTATACATCTAAAGGTCGTGATTCGATTTATCTCTTGAACCTAATCAGGTATTAGTGTTAGTATAGGCTAATCCGAATTATGAATGTGATTCAATTAGGAACCCTAAAATTTAATTATTTTAATGTCTAGATTAAACATTTTAATCCTAGTTTATATGTCCTTTTTCTATTCACACTAGAAATGTTATGCTCTACTTGGATTAATTCTAAATTAATCCCTAGGGTTTCTAAAATTCTCATACATCAATTAGTCATCTATAATATCCCTAGGTCATCTCAAATTTATCTAAACAATTTTGGCACATGTCAAAATTTTCTTGACGGCCAAAATCGTCAAGATAAATAAGTTAACCTACTAGACACTAAAGGGACCAATTCGACGTTTGGAAAATTTCCAGAACCCTAATTTCAAGCACATGCATTAAGCATGTTATTGTCATCAAAACATTTCTTATCACATAAGAACCTTATTTAGGTCCCATAACTGAAACACATACATTATAAGTCAATAAGTAAGTCAACTCCATCAACTTTCAAAAGGTTGACCAATATTGACTTTGACTTTATTTATTAATTGAATCAAATTCAATTAATTCTGAAAAAAATTCAGAGTCTTATACACATTTTAAATGTGTCTAATAAAAAATTCCAGAGCCTAATTCTTAGGAATTATTTATTAATAAATTGGAATACGCCAACACATCACATGTGTATGACACTTGTCATATTACTTCTAAAATAAGTCAAACATTACATCATGCATGCATAGGATAATCACTTTAACAACAAGTGTCATCATCTCATACACGTAGAAACATATCATCTTGCATGTTCATGCGTATTTATAAAAACATTTTTTATAAATATTAATATGGAATTTATATGCATGCATGTTCATCACATTTCTAGAATTTCCCATAACTTCATACATGCATCAAGCTGAAACTAAATTCGTAATAAAATAGCAAATAAAATTCAATTGCATTTTACTTTTACCAAAACATAAAATAACACCTTATAAACATTTAAGTGAAAGAAAATTGGAAAAAATTCTAGAATTATTGCAAAATTTTCAAAACTATCATATGCATTCAGTTTTCCAGAAATTCCCAGAAATCAACATATGAACAGTCTAGATATTAATTCTAAATAAAATATAAAATGACATTCAATTGCAATTTCATTTTAGAAAAACATAATATAACATCTTATAAACATTTCTACTAAAGAAAAATAGAAAAACAAGTTTTCTACAATTTACACGAATTATTCCAAATCAACATGCATGTCAGTCACAACCTAGCAAACACTTTGCACATATTCAATAAATCATCTATTACATTCATAAACTTGCTCCGATACCACTATTGGATTTGCCATGGTTGCATGCATCACATGCATTCGTATGTAGTGGAAGTGTCAAAATCAAGATTTCAACACCATGACAACCTGAAAACTACAAAATCACACATGCATGCATGGATATGTAAAGAACATTAAATATAAAACATTTTTACCTTTTGTTTCTCCTCTTTTCTTGTTTCTTCTCCTTGTTTGGGTTGTTGCAAACACCAAACCCTTCCTTGATCACCCAAAAACACGCAAAGAACAAGAAGAAATAATGTATAAGGGTGATTTGAGCACCAAACTAGGTGAGTTCTAGTAGATGCTTAATATGAAAAAATAGATCAAGAATCTTGTTACATGCACTTTGATTCATGCAACTCTTGCATAAATTGCAAGAACAAGACTCTTGATTCCTCTTTCTTACTTTAGAACTCTTCTAAAGCCCCTATACTCTCACTTAAGTGTGTAAGAAGTGTAAAAACCTTGTGTATATAAGTGAAGAACTCACTCACTTATGTACCTATTCATGCCCTCTATCACGATCGTGGCCAACTGAGCCACGATTGTGGCCTGCTTAAATTTGTTCATACACACTATGTTTTTCATCTGATCTTTTATATGTGTGACCCTTAGGTTCTCGATTATTTTACGCACTTGAATTAACTCTTAATTCAATTCATGATGCCAATTTGCTGGAATATAAGTGGATTAATATACGAACTCTTCGATAATTAATTATTCAACTTATGAACCTTTCTATAGATAATTACCGTATAATTCATCCTTTCACCATATTATAGCCTACTTGGTTCAAAGTACGGGCTATATGTCAACTCCTACTAGACTGACTACATCATATCTAGTCCAAGTGATGATAGTTCTTATCCTGGGATCTCATTACTCTATATGTCATTGAAGACTCTCTTCATGACACATAATTGCTTTGGTCAGAGACTCCTGAGTAATAACCTCGACAAGAGGCCGTGGATATCATCTCCTTCTATAAGGAGTGGTGAATTCTTTATTGGCTACCCAATTACCTTCAAATACAAATAGTTGTACCTAATTACCACCCTAAGAGCGAACTCATCTTCAGGTAGCAAGGAATGATGTCAAAGCACAGGATTCGCATCCAAGATATCTTTGAGTATCTTAAGTCTAAGGATATTTGCACCATTGCTATGATGAGATTAATCATTGATATTCGATAGATCATCCATATGATAATCTTATAGCAGGTCATCCGATATACTTACTACTCTTAGTAAGCATCCGCATGTTAACTCTAAACAACTCATGCTTACAGTTTTTAAGATCTACTGCTTGAGCAAATTAAGGAGTATATCATTTGCTAGTTTGTTTGGATTAATAATGTCTTAGCTTATTAATCCTATGACTAGGGATTATTTAGATACTAACATAATTACACATGATAGAAATCTCATTATCATGATCTCATTATGATATCTTCATGCTATGTTTGTATCATGGACTTCATTAATCGATTTAAGATTAACATCAATTCATATATAAATAAATATCAAATTAATGAAAATTCCTTTCACTTTATTAATCAAAATAAAGTTTGTGCAAAAGTGCTAAAGGTGATTGCCTTTAGAGCATTACTCTAACAATCTCCCACTTGAACTAAAGTCAATCGCCTTGGTATCTAATACTATAGGCGGGTACACAAGAATCAAATTTTGCTTAAGAAAGTGGCTTAGTCAAAGGTCAACAATGTTCTAATCTGTGGGCACTCTTTCTATCTTCACATCACCTCTATCAATCATCTCCCTAATCAGGTGATATATTCTGAGTATATGCTTGGACCTCTGATAAGACCTTAGTTCCTTAGCTTGCGCAATAGCTCTATTGTTGTCACAGTACAATAATATTGGGTCTACTATGCTAGGAACTACTCTAAGTTCCATGATGAACTTTTTGATCCAAACAGCTTCTTTTATCGCTTCCACAGCTGCAATTTACTCTGATTCAGTTGTCGAATCTGCAGTTGTCTCTTGTTTGGAATGCTTCCAACAGACTGGTCCACCATTCAGTGTGAAAACATAACTTGACTAGGATTTAGAGTCATCCTGGTTAGATTAAAAATTGGCATCTATATGCCAGCTCATTACAAGATCTCCATTTTCATATATCAAGAGTACATCCTTAGTCCTTCTCAAGTACTTTAGGATATTTTTGATAGCCACTCAGTGACCCTCACCAGGATCTGATTAATATTTGTTCGTAACACTTAGAACATACAATATATCAAGTCTTGCATATATGATTGATCCTACTGTCGAAGTATACGAGATCATACTCATGTGAATCCTCTTATCTTATGTCTTGGGACATATAGATTTCGAGAGTTTTATCCCACAAGTTATGAGAAGAAACCCTCTTTTGGACTGCTCCATGTTAAACCTGTTTAGCACTTTGTCTATGTATGTTGACTATGAAAGACCTAGCAACTTCCTTGATCTATCTCTATAGATCTTTATTCCCAGTATATAAGTTTCTTCTCCAAGGTCTTTCATGGAAAAATTCTGGGATAACCAAATTTTAAATGATTACAAACTTGAGATATCATTTCCTATTAGTAACATGTCATCCGCATATAAAACAAGGAATATGATACCACTCCCACTAACCTTCTTGTACATACAAGGTTCATCAGGATTTTATAAGAAACCAAACTCTTTGGTTATCTCATCAAATTGGATGTTCCAACTCTTGGATGCTTGCTTCAATCCATAAATGGATTTCTGAAGCTTGCATATCTTTCTGCCATCTTTAGATATGAAGCCCTCAGGTTGTATCATATATACATCTTCAACTAGGTTTCCATTTAGGAAAGCTATCTTCACATCCATATGCCATATTTCATAATCATAATGAGTAGCAATGGATAGGAGTATTCTAATGGATTTAAGCATAGTTACAGGGCTAAATGCCTCGTCATAGTCAACCCCTTGGCTTTGACAATAACCTTTAGCAACTAGTCTTGCTTTATAGGTAATCACATTACCTTCCATGTCGATTTTCTTCTTGAAAATCCACTTGTACCTTATGGGTTTTAACCCTTCGGGTGGGTCAACCAAAGTCCATACTTGGTTTTCATACATGGAATCCATTTCAGACTTCATTACTTGAAGCCATTTTTCAGATTCTAAACTCTTCAGAGCTTCTTTATATTTTGTAGGCTTATCGTCTTCTATAAGCAATATGTCAGTGTGTTCGCTTACGAGAAATCCATATCTCTCTGGAACATTTCATATCCTACTTGACCTACGAACATTTTGTGTGTCAGAAGGTTCAATTATTGGCTCATCTCTCTGAACAATAATTTCAGGTTCAAGCAGTTGTTCCGCGTCTGTTTGAGCATCATAAACTTCATCAAGTTTAACTTTGCTCCCACTGTCTTCTCTTAGAAGAAACTCTTTCTATAAAATGATAGCATGCTTTGAGACAAACACATTTTGCTCTAAAGCATTATAGAACTGATATCTAATTGTTTCCTTAAGATATCCTATAAATAGACATTTATCAGATTTCACTTTAAGCTTGTTTGATTGAATCCGATTCACATAAGCCGGACAACCCCAAACTTTCATATAAGAAAGATAAGGCCTTTTGTTAGTCCATATCTCATATGGAGTAACTTCAACTGCCTTTAAAGGGAATTTTTTGTCACATAAATAGTAATCTCGAGTGCATAACCCCAAAAGGATTTCGGTAGATCTGCTAAGCCCATCATCAACCTTACCATGTCTAACAAGGTTTAGTTTCTCCTTTCAGCTACATCATTATGTTGTGGTGTGTAAGGTGGAGTCTATTAGATAATATCTTATTATCTCCGAGATAAGTTTGAAATTCTTCATTTAAGTATTCACCACCTCGATCTGATCGAAGTGTCTTAATACTTCTATCAAGTTGTTTCTGTACTTTATGTCTAAATTGTTTAAACATTTCAAATGCTTCAGACTTGTATCTTATTAGATACACATACCCATATCGTGAATAATCATCAATAAAAGTAATGAAGTATACAAAACCATCTCTGGCTTGAATGGACATCAGACCACATACATCAAAATGTATTAGGTCTAATAACCCATCCTTTCGTTCACCCTTTCCTTTAAAAGGTAATTTAGTCATCTTACCTAACAAGTAAGATTCACATGTGTCATATGATTCATAATCAAATGAACTTAGGTTACAATTCTTGTGTAGCTAAATCATGTGTTTCTCACTTATATGGCCAAGTTGAAAATTCCATAAGTAAGATAATTTTATGTTATCTCATTTTTGTCTTTTATTGTCATTGTTATTTAAAATTGGATTGGACATATCTAATATGTAAATTCCATTGAAGAATGTAGAAGTACCATACAAAATTTCATTCAACTTAATTGAACAACCATTGCTTGAAAAAGTTAAATGAAAATCCCGTTTTATTAAGACATGAAACAAATACAATGTTTTTAGTCACAACGGGTATATAATAGTAATTTTCCAAAACTAACTCTAGTCCACTAGGAAGATACAAAACATATGTCCCTATGGCTAATGCAGCAACTCTTGTTCCATTTCCCACACGTAGGTCCATCTCTCCCTTCTTGAGCGATCTACTATCCCTGAGATCCTGCATTCAACACATATGTGTGCGCCACATCTGGTATCTAATACCCAAATGTTACGATAAGAAATAGTATTAACCTCAATGATAAATATCATACCTGAAGTAGACGGTGGGCCATCTAATGCCTTCTTTTGCTTCAGTGACTCCAAATAAGCTTTACAGTTCCTCTTCCAATTTCCTTTCTTGTTGTAATAGAAGCATATCCCCTTTGGTGCTGTCTCCTTTGCCTTCTTCTTGGCTACATCTCCCACTGGCTTCTTGCACTTCTTCTTTTTCTTTTGGTCCTTCTTTCGAGAACTAGAAGCAGAGTCCACCAACATCAGAGCCTTACTATCTTTCTTGATAGTCTGCTAAGCTATTTTGAGTAGATTAATCAGCTCAGGTATCGTTGTGGATATTTGGTTCATCCAATAGTTAAGCATAAACTGTGAATAACTATCGGTCAAACTAGTCAGAATTAAGTGTATACTTAATTCATGATCCATTATGAAGCTCAAATTGGCTAATCTCTCAATGCATCCATTCATCTTCAGCGCATACTGCACTGGAGATGATCCCTCAACCATCTTAGAATAGAAAAGCAACCTTAAGGTCTCGAACCTTTCAGACCGAGCTTGCTCATCAAATAGTTCCCTCAGATGGTAGACTATAGTATGAGCATCTATAGCCTCATGCTGCTTTTGCAGTTCTGGTGACATAGAGGCTAGCATTATACAACTAGCCAACTCACTATCATCCAGTAGATTCTTATAAGCCTTCTGATCTTCATCAGATGCATCAACAGCAGGGCGATTAGGAAGTGGATCATCTAGGACATATATTAGTTTTTTATATTTGAGAACAATTCTCAAATTCTGTAGCCAATCTAAGAAGTTAGGTCCCGTGAGTTTGTTGGAATCTAATAGGGAGTGTAAGTTCATATTAGAAAACATTGTGGTGATTTAATAACCTAGAAGAATGAGAGAAAGTGTTAGAATGTACATTAATGCATATCGATAAGGACTTTAATCACATGCATATCGATAAGGACTTTAATCACATGCATTATAGGTCCCATTATTCTTATTCAAATCCATAGCCCTCACTATGAATTCGAGAAAACTTATAGTTTTCTTAATGGGTCGATATCTAATATCACCAAGATGACCTTGGGTTTTCCCAACAAGCCATCTTAGGTCAATCGGTAGGTATCATTCATACCAATTGCATTCAATTATGTAACTATCGACTTGTGCCATCAACTGTTGATTTAGCACACTTATTGGGTCATCAACTCTTAATTTGTATATGTCCCATGTATATAACCCAACTTCACCTATATCCTCGTTGATCTTAGGTTTGCCCAACAAACCAATGCTTCCAGTTAAGGCCAACCTATTAATCCAGAAATCTAATTTCCATGGTTTGGACATATTCATGTAGAGTGGGCTTGGGTTTGCCCAACAACCCAACTCTAAAAGAACTCTGGTTCTTGCTATATCAATGCAAGGCGTAAGTCCTAACATTTGGTTGAGGGATTTGTCCTTTAGTCTCATCAATACTTGGATGTTCTTAATTATGTATATCACATATATACATTTAGATTATGGACAACTCAATTGAATTGAGCCTATATCCATAACTACTCTTAAAATGCATCTAATGCATGTATCATACAAAAGAGGTTTAATTTAGGTTGTGACTTGACTATGCATCTAAAGTTTGTGATTTGATTCAACTTTTGAACCTAATCAGGTACTATTGTTAGTCTTGTCTAATCCAAATTATGAATGTGATTTAATTAGGAACCCTAAATTTAATTATTTTGATGTCCAAATTAAACACTTTAATCCTTGTATATATGCCCTTTTTTTAGTCACACTAGAAATGCTATGCTCTACTTGGGTTAACTCTAAATTAATCCCTAAGGTTTCCAAAATTCTCGTACATCAATTAGTCATCTATAATATCCCTAGGTTATCTTAAATTTATCTAAACAATTTTGGCACACGTCAAAATTATCTTGATAGCTAAAATCGCCAAGATAAATAAGTTAACCTACTAGACACTAAAGAGACCAATTCGATCTTCGGAAAATTTTCGGAACCCTAATTTCAAGCACATGCATTAAGCTTGTTATTATCATCAAAATAATACATTTCTTATTACATAACAACCTTATTTAGGTCTTATAACCGAAATACATACATCATAAGTCATTTAGTAAGTCAACTCCATCACCTTTCAAAAAGTTGACCAATGTTGACTTTAACTTTATTTATTAATTGAATCAAATTCAATTAATTCTAGAAAAATTTAGAGTCTTATACACATTCTAAATGTGTCTAATAAAAAATTCCAGATCCTAATTTTTATGAATTATTTATTAATAAATTGGAAGAAGCCAATACATCATATGTGTATGACATTTGTCATATTACTTCTAACACAAATCAAACATTACATCATGCATGCATAAGATAATCACTTTAACAACAAGTTTCATGCATCTCATACACGTGGCAACATCTCACTTGCATGTGCATGCTAAAATTTATAAAAAAATTTTATAAAAATTAATATAGAATTTATATGCAGGCATGTTCAACACATTTCTAGAATTTCCTAAATTCGTAATAAAATAGCAAATGACATTCAATTATATTTTCCTTTTACAAAAACATAAAATAACACCTTATAAACATTTCTGTGAAAGAAAATCAGAAAACATTTTCTAGAATTATTAAGAAATTTTCAAAGTCAGCACATGCATTCAGTTTTCTAGAAATTCCAAAAAACCAACATATGAACAATCTTCATATTAATTCGAAATAAAATAGCAGATGACATTCAATTGCAATTTCCTTTTATAGAAACATAATATAACATCTTATAAACATTTCTGAGAAAGAAAATTAGAAAAAAATTTCTACATTTTACACGAATTATTCCAAATCAACATACGTGTCAATCACAACCCAGTAAACACTTTGCACATGCTCAATACATCATCTATAACATGTAGAAACTTGCTCTGATTCCACTGTTGGGTTAGCCATGGTTGCATGCATCATATGCATGCGTATGCAGTGGAAGTGTCAGAATCAATATTTCGACACCATGACAACTTGAAAATTACAGAATCACACATGCATGTATGGATATGTAAAGAACATGAAATATAAAATTTATTTACCTTTTGTTTCTCCTCCTTTCTTGTTTCTTCTCCTTATTTAGGTTGTTACAAACACCAAATCCTTCCTTGATCACCCAAGAACACGCAAAGATCAAGAAGAAACAAAGTATAAGGGTGATTTGAGCACCAAACTAAATGAGTTATAGTAGATGCTCAATCTGAAAAGATAGATCAAGAATCTTATTACATGAACTTTGATTCATGCAACTATTGCATAACTTGCAAGAACAAGACCCTTGATTGTGAGATCCACTATGTAACGTCCCATTATCCGATGTTAAGGGTTAAGACCTTAGAATTCTGTACAAGAGAGATTATTGAGAAGTTAGAAAATGCATTTAATGCTCATGCATAATATAACATACACACACATATGAATATTAATTTTTGCACACATTAAAATGATTGTACGTGCATTCATTCACATTTTCTGGGTATAATTGATATTTAAAGTGATTATGACGTGAATT
>JANIIA010056368.1:0-11109 GCA_027478495.1 Erythroxylum alaternifolium
CTAAATTTGCAATTAAGCCCAAAATTTGAGAATGATCAAAACTTTTATTTTCATTTTGGTCCCCGAACTTTTGAAAATTATAATTAAGCCCCTTAAATTTATAAAATTACATATTGGTCCCCCAAGAATTGAAAAATTACTTTTAAATCCCTTATGTACATCAAATTTTCCAATTAAGCTTTCTAAGTATCCAATAAGTCTATAAATCATGTCTAATCACCTTTAAGGCATTAGAACACATTTAACTTAGCCACCATGGCCATATCCATCCAATGGACTTGGTTCTGCACACTTAGAAGTTTATATGTCAAAAATCTCCAAGATTTCGCATACCGATGAACTCTAAGTTTATGTAAGGGCATATAACATTATATATCATTGACATATATACCAAAAGGATTCAAATACATTTTTTAACTCATATACAACCATGTATATATCAATATACAGTAGTATTTCCAAGTACAGACCAATACAAAAAGGGCTTAAAGAGTCCAGCGTTACACAATATGTATCAGATCTAGGTTATGATATATCAAATTAGTTTTCCAATATGGAAAATCCCAAAAGATACTTCATTTTATCTAACCAAATTTTTTACTAATGCTTCTATTAACTTCTTCCGCTTCAAGCTCTGTAACTTTCAACAACCCTAATTCATCAATCTCCTGCAATATCTCTTCACCAGCTTTATTAGGGGAAGGAGTTGATTGCACCATCCTATTCTTAATGAACTTTTTTTTATTGCGTGTAAATGGATGATCTGGAGAAAGAAATTTATTATGGATGTTAAACCAAGATGTTTTGCCACCGTTAGGAAGATAAAAAAGATTAGAATCATTACCACAGTAAGGGCAAGCTAATTTCCCTATTGTGCTTCATCCAGACATTATGGTATACTCAGGAAAATCAATAATAGTCCATATCAAATCTGTTCTCAACAAAAAAATTTATTTAAAGAGACACATCATATGTTTCCACTCTAAATTCCTAAAGAAGATGCAATTAAGATACCAATGGTTGTAAGAATCATCAATTTTGTGCTTTGGATTTGTGGGCATTGGCACAATCACTATCAATAACATATATGCCTCATTCATACAAATCCATGAAGGAAAACTATAAGGAGTAATTATAATTAGCCATGATGAATATTGTTAGTCGGATTGACCGAAAGGTTGGAATCTATCTGTCGATAATCACAACCTAACATTTTGACTTTCATTTGCAAAATCAAAATGGGTGTTATTGGAATGTTTCCATGTGAATGCATCTGATGGATGACTCATTATTCTATCTTCCTATTCATGCTCATTATACCATCTCATGTGAGATGCAGTAACATCAGAGGTAAATAGTCTTTGAAGTCACAGAATTAGTAAGAACTAATACATCTGCTTCCAAGGTACTAATTTCTTTTTCATAGTAAGCTTTCTTAGTTTGAACCTAGATTGATGAAAAAATTTTCACTCTTGATATTCCACGTCATCTCCCCAAAACAACATACATCCTAAATTGTAACAATCAAATTTCTCAACTGGTAAACCAGGACCTTTAATAAGTTTCTTCATATTGTAAAAATTATTAACCATTTTATGAACAGGAGGAAATGATTCATTATAACAAGCAAGATTGTTTTCCAAACTTCGATAAAAAATATTCACTTTAAATTTTATGTTCAATATTCAAGCAATTGAAGATAATTAAGTTATGGTCTCATAATTTGGCCATAATTCTTGGTTAGATGATTTTAGTAAGTTAAAAAACTTTTTCGCATTTAGGTTTGGTTCTTTTTTAAGATTTTCTATATTTGTCTGAAAGTTATAACTGGTTGCATCATAAACCATTTGGGTGTAAGGATTTCTAGTTGCCCCATATTATTTGTTATAAATCTAGTTCCCCCTTCAAACCTATCTACATTTATTGACGAGTTTACTTCATTACCCCTTGAGGTGCTACAAATTAATGGCTCCCCATATCGTGTCCACTTAAAATAATTCGGAACAAACCATTTTCATAATAAATGAGGATTTACTTCGTCAATAGGAAGAAAAAGAATATGTTTGCACTTTTTAAACAGAAATATGATTTTTAGACCATCCATATATGCTGGTTAAGAACATGCATAGTCAATAAAACCTTGAACTCTCTCAAAAAACCTAAGATTAATGAAACCATCGGGTGTTAATTATCTATACATCCAATATCTCTCATCATTACTTATTTATGCAAAACTGTTATTTAGAAAAGTGATTTCATGGTTAGATATAATAATCATTATCATAGTATCCATATTAATCTTACAGAACATTTAATCTTTAGTTTACACATTAACAATAACATAAGAAGAAAGCATTGTATTGTAACATATGCATAAATTTCTGTAATGTCATATGATAGGAAAATATTTTAGGTTATATGTGATGTCAACTGATTTCAAGTATCTACTATTCATATCAACTAACTAATGACAATATTTGAAGAGGACTTAATAGAATTATACTGTTTCTTCATCTAAGCAGTTATCTAAGCATTACATGATTGAGATGTTTACTTATACATAAATAAATCAGGCTTTAGAAACATTAAACAAAAAACCATTTCAATGATTTACATGAATAAACACATACATTAAAAAAATAAATTTTAAAAAAAGACAACAAAGTGAGTACCTTTATACTCCAGAAACAGAGAAAAAAATGCCCAGGATAGAAGCTGTATTAAGTACCTGATAGCAACCAATATAATATGATCTATAATGAGATATATCTTACGGTTCAATAATAATGTCTTAGTAAAAGACAAATATTATTGAAATAATCATTCTTGTACTTTTAATAAATAATAAAAACCTTAAATATAAAAAACAATACATGAATGATTTTATATTGTCAGCATGAACAATAATATTTTGTTTAATCATGGTACCTAGTAATGTCAATTCCTTTGACATGTTTATTATATCTTTAAGGATAACCCTTTTGTTAATGGATTCACAATCACAAGATTAAGGTTAATATGTTTCATGACATTCTTTGTTTATGAGCTTCTTCTTTTATGATAAAGTATTTTATTTTTATATGTTTGAAAAATTTAAATATTTTTATTTTTCAAAAAGAAAACTACTATGATGTTATCACAACAAATATTTGGTGATTTGACAACACTATTTACAATTACAAGTTCTAAAATAAAGTTTTGTAGTCATAAGCCATAAGTGGTGATCTTAAATCGTACCACAAAACTCAACTTCTATATTGTATGCAGTAATGAAAGACTAACAATCTCTATTAAATAACTACATGAAAATTTTAGAGCACACATCCATAATGACAAGGTTAAAGAGCAACGATTCATCATAATCCTAACTATGCCCATTAAGGTACATTCACATCTTTCAACTACATCATTTCGTTATGGTATAACTGGAATTATGTATTGAGCATATATATCATGCTTTTTAAGAAATTTAGCAAATAGACCAAGATGTTATTTATTTTCATTTTATCTCCCATAATATTCATCACCCTTAATAAATCCAACAATTTTCACTTTTCTATCTATTTATCTTTCTACCTCATCAAGAAACACCTCTAAGACGTTTATTGATTGAGATTTTTTATGCAGCAAATAGATATAATGTAATAGCCATCAATAAAGGTGATGAAATTTTTATCCAATAAATAGTGGAACATTAAAAGCCCTGTATATATTGATTTGTATAATTTCAAAGAGATGTGTGCTTCTTTCATAACTATATTTTATGTATGTTTTCCTTTAATATAATCCACAAAAAATTCCATCATTATTAAAATCTAGATCCAAAAGGATTTTATTCTTTACTAATTTAACCATTCTTTCTTTGGATATGTGACTCGAATTTTTACATCACAAGTAAATCGAAGTTTCTTTTATAAAACCTTTTTTAGTACTAACATTATAATATAAGGTCAACAAAATTTAATATTATCAAGCTTTAGTTTTTACAAACCATCATAAAGAACACCAAAATCAACAAGGTAGTTAAACATTTGTTACTAAATTTGAAAGAGTCTCTCATAGTATTAAGGTTTGAAAGAGTCTCTCATACTATCTTAAAACATTTGTTACTAAGTTTTAAGAAATGGCAGGAACATAAAGAAATTGACAAAGATCTAAATGATGTCCTTTGTCTAAATCGAACAACTTACATGACAAGCACCAAAGAGACCCCTTTCAATTTATTATATGGCATGAAATCTATAATTCTTATTTAGTTTAAAATCTTACCCCTCATATTGAAAAATTGAGACTTAATGATAATGATTCACAACTTGAATGTCACTTAACCTAATAGATTAAAGAAGATAAGATGTAGACTTAAAGAATTATGCTTATAAACAATAAGTTGAGATTTTAATCATTGAAATCAGACCACATATTATTAAGAAAGTTCACCTAATCCTAAGAAGGACAAATGTAACTAACATAATTAGAGATAAAGCAAAGTTTACTTCAAATTGGACAGGCTCATATTGCATGAAAGATATCTTCATACTTAAGACATACAAGCTAAAAAAACTATATGGATACAAATTACCAATGGCTTGGAATAACCAAAACCCCATACCTTACTTTTGTTAAACAGGCATATTAGTTCATTTTTATCAATATGTCATACTCATTTGAGGTCTTTTTTTCAACCAAAAAGCCAAAATAATAGGTTAAATGCCTTAGAAAATTTTAGTCAAAATGACAACTTAAAAATGTTAGAATCAATATGATAGTCTCAAAAGTCTTGCAAATTATCAATCGAAATGATAGGTTAAACGTTTTGCAAGACAACATAATCAAAATGAGACTCGTAAATTTAGAAAAATTTTAGTCAATTTGACAAGCTAAATGCCTTACAAGATGTTAGAATCAAAATGAAAAATTTGTAACTATAGTAAAATGACATGCTAAATGCTTTCCAAAATGACAAGTTCAAAATGACAAATTCGTCACTCCTAAATAACAAAGGTTGATAACCCCTCATATTGGCAATTCAATCATTTACACCCAATCAATAACCATAAACCCTAATTCCAAATCAGAATGATGGCAAGGAAAAATCCAAATAAATTAGACACAAAAATCAAACCCTAGAAACAGAAAGCAAAAATTGAAACGTCTAATTAAAAGAAAAAGGATCGGATTGGAGTGGATAAAAAATCTTATTAGATTAGATCTGACCAAAGTAGAAAGAACCCAAAAAGAAACAAAACGAGAGGAAGAGAGAAAAAACCTAAAAGTCGAGTGACGTAAGAAGAAAACTTGCCTTTGGGAATAGGGAAAGTTGGGAATTTGTTTTCGGGAGGTGGGAAAGAGATGGTATAACCGAATGGCTCTAGAGATTTAGGGGATACGAGTATAATTGGGTGTTTGGTCTATAGGAAGGTGGAAGAAATATTTTAATTTGATGCAATTGGGTAGTGAAGGAAAAATGTTAAAGGTGAGAGACGTTTATGACAGATTGGAGGTTGGATGTCACATTATAATTTCCCTATGGAAACATTTACTGATCGAAATATATTTTTGTAGGGAATTTACCTACGGAATGAAATTTTCGTAGGGAATTCCCTACGAAAACACCAATTACCTACAAAAATGTGATTTCGTAGGTACATTACCTACAAAATCACCTTTATGTAGGGAATTTCCTTATGGAAAATTTTTTCCCGTCAGTAAATTTTGTGCTCAATTTTTCTGGGAATAGTTGGTCCCTATTTTTATGATTACTTTCACTATTCCGTCGCTAAATTCCATTAGCAAAGTTTAGCAGTAAAATTTCCTCCTCTTTTGATAACAAAAATTTTTAATCGAAAAATACCTTTTTTCCTAACAAATTTACGTATGGAAATCAAGTTTCATTACTAATTCCCTATATAATTTTTTCTGTAAGGAATTTTCTGTCAATAAGTTAATTTTCTTATATTCAGACATAGCCTCTTCTTTTTCAGATTCTCAATCTCTATCAAATAAGAATTCATTAGTTGAATTGCCCTCTTGTGATCTTTGTTTAGCCTCCTTCTTTAGTTTGCACAAAGTTCTTCCTATCTCTAGAGTATATTGCAAATAAACTTAATAGATAAAACTAGGAATAGGTATACATGGTTAAGAAAGTAAAGAATAGTAACAATTAATAAATATAAAAAATTAAATAAAACATAAAATAGATAAAATAAATCCTAAAAATGATGCTAAAATTGGATGTTATATCGCTTGCACCTAAAAATAAGATCTTACTATAAAGAACTAATGTAGTAACGAAAGTAAGAACAGATCCAATAAAGAGTGTCTAGCCTGGATTTGTGCTTGTGAACAAGAACAAATAAGGGGTTTTTGATTATAATGAAACAAAATATAACTAAGAGTAGTACGAATTAAATTATAATGAATAATAAAAAACCTTGGTCTAAGTCTACATCAACCTTGTAAATTGCATACTAGTTATCGATACAAGAATAAGAAATTCATATTTCAAATATTCACTATTGGAATCAATTCCTATCCCCCTTAATCATAGTTAATTAAAAAGAGACATAGTCCAATTAAATCTAAGTAGTAAACAATCAAGCATATGAAGATTTAATCTAGTAGCAACATTTACGAGTTATAAATATTAGTTAAATATAATAATAAAAGAAAAACATTTTCATTTAATTTAGTTAACTTCTAACAATCCTCGACTAATTCCCTAATTGCTTAACAAATTTCAAGGGATTAAAAATTATAGATTTAATATCTAATCTAGCAATATATTATATTAAATAATAAACTAGCATGCATTCCTCATAATTAATTGATACAATCATAAAGTCTAAAAATAATTTATACTTAAAATAAATCAAACAATGAAAATAAATCAAATTTACAGTTCAATACATCCTAAGGTTTTAGTTTTCTTACACTAAGTGCAAAACTTTAGCCACATATGATATGGACGAGACAAGAGTAAAACAGAGAGAAAAAGTAAAGGTGACTTTTCTCCACTATAGAAAAATTTTAAAATTTAAAAACTCCCCCAAAACTAGGACTTTAACCTATTTAAATTGAGGAAACAACGTTGTTTTTAAAATTAACATGGTCTAGGACACGTCTGTATTCTAGGTCTTGTATCTTACTACTTCTATCTAGGGAGAGGTATAAGATATAGTTGTGTTTGGGATCATCAATCTTTCTGTAAAAAAAAGTTAAAACTCCTTTATAGTTTCCTCTCTTACTGAACTGCTTAAAGTTGGTGCAACGAGAAGGGAAAACGCCTTAGTGGGATATTTTATAGATAAAAGGCTTTCTATTTCTCTTAAATAATGACTTGGACTGCCTTAAATGTTGGCTTTAGACTCCTTTGTAGTTTCCCCTCTTATTGAATTACTCAAAGTTGGTGCAGCGAGAAGGGCAAACACTTTAGTGGGATATTTCATAAATAAAAGGCCTTCTATTTCACTTAAATAAAGACTTAGACTGAGAGATTACTTCCTTTTCAGATTCTCCAATGTTATCAATATAAGGTGGTATTTAATTAAGGTCTATGACACTTGAATGGAAAATCTGTAGTTTTACCTAAATAAAAATCATAAATGTTACTTAACTAGTAATGGTAATGTTCAGGCTAGGCTGAGCTCATTGTCAACTTGGCTTATCCTAATCCTTTTATAATGCAACATAAACCTAGCCTGAAGCATAATTAGTTTTGAGTTGCTCAATGAAAGACTAGGCCTAAGCCTATTTGAGCTACCAAAAATGACATCATTTTAAGGTAGAGGTTAAGCTATTAAGTCCTTTTAAACTAGGCCTAGGACTGACCCTTAAGCTTGAACCTAGTTTAAAGCTCGATTAATTTGGCCTAGTTTGTTGACTTCATGTCAGACTAGGCCAAAATTAGGCCCATCTACCATCCTTACACTTGACAAGCACAGTATGGAATCCTTTCCTATATGAGTGGATTTTCAAAATATTCTCCTAGAATATTGATCCACAATAGGGCTCAACTATCTTGCTAGCTCTATAAGCATGCCTTTATACTTTGAGAGTAGGATATATCAAGGTCTAACTAAAGATGGATATTAGAAAGGATTTGCCTAATAATTTGACAATTCAGAGATTGGGTGAGGATAGAGGGTCAAGTGGAGACTGTAACTACTCTTTCCTATCTATGAAAACCCTTAAAACAACTTAATAAACAAGCATAAAAGTTAAGAGGGAGGAGATTTGAATATAGAACTTCTAATGAACTTAAAGATTTTATTTTTTACTCTAATTTAGAATAGGTGATCCATAAGGAACCTAACAAAATTATTGATGAATCTCTAGTTTCTCAAGCAAAAGCCCATACAGTACCTTTATTGACCAAGGAGTTCTATATAACTATCATTTGGAAATTGACCATATATAACCCTATAAAGAGCTACACTAAGTGCTTATATTTTAAATTGTGATTATACTTCTGTAGTAAGCTAATATTGATATTGAGGATAGGAAGGAGTTTTCCCCTTTCACTCCTATGATAGTTGGTTTAGGCCTCAAATTTTATCGACTCATTGAAACATATACCAGATACTATGCCTTAAGCAACACTAACCATCCTTAAAACTAAGAAATAACTTTAAAGGAAGTCTAGGAAAATGACTATACCTTTTTCATCCCCTATATAATGTCAGTTATAGCTTCAAATATAAAAGGACTTAATTGCCCTAATAAGTAGCAAGTGTTGCATGATTTCTTATTCTCTAGGCAACCCTCCTTGATTGGCCTTCTTAAGTTGAAAATAAAAGCTAGGCATTTTGATGAGGGAATATAGTTTTTGAAAAAGAGTTGACATAAATTATCCAAACACTAATCACACTTTAATGGAAAAAACTGAAAAAAATTAGATATTTTTTATTATATTAGAGCTTGAAGAAATAAAATACGATGGCTTGTAATTTACTGGAAGAAATAAGTAGAAAGGTAGCTTATGCTTAAGGAAAAAAATTAGATAGGCCCCTAGTTAACTCCTATTGACTCTCCTTACTTAATGTTCGTAGTTTTCTTTTCCGTAACTCCTTATATTCTAACCACCTCCTAGTTTAGGTGTACCTTAATGATTTCTCTAATGTAACAAGAATTCCAGTTAGATTTAACAATCATTTGGTGAAATATCCTAATTTTAATGTTGCTATCATTAAAGGGATCAACACAGAATTGATTGACTTTAAGAAATTTATTTGTATGAAATGACTCAAGGATATTAAGGTGGAAATAAAGCTCATAAACCTAAAAATAGAAAATAATACTCTCTTAACTATTAAAGATTCAAGAAGTAAGCTAATGGATATTCACTCTAAAAGAGAAGGTAAGTTAATAAATATCTAATGCATAAGAGAATAATTTCTTATGTGATAAGAGAAAACAACTATATTTGAGCATATAAAGGATTTTAGTTACTATAATTCCCTACTAGAGATCAAGGATACAACGACTTGTGAAAGGACATATGGACATTAACTTTTCTACACTTTTCAATCTTAAGCAAAAATAACCTCAACAAAAATAGTTCTCTATTAGATAGAGATGGAGAAACTATAAAATGCATCGAAAACTTAAAGCTTCTAGCTCTAAATCACATTGAACACCCCTTAAGTTAGTCTGTAAGGAAACATCTTCTATTCATGACCTTTGATCTTTCATTGAAAAGTCTAAACTACTAAGCAACATGGGCTTCTGATTAAACCATTCACCAAAGAAGATATAAAAAAAAGTCTTGCTTAATAAGAATGCAAATAAGGCCCTTATACTAGATGAATTTAATGCCTTCTTTTAAAAATCATGGAGCTTAATTAGTGACAACCTATAATGTTATACTATAATTTTTATCTTCTAGTAAGTTTATTAAAGAAATAAATAAGATCTACATTTACTTACACTACACCAAAATAAGGAGGTTTTAAAGACTTATGCCTAGCCGCATTTAATAATTGTCTTAAATAATCTAAGAATTAGTGGAGTTTTTAGACATTTATTTAAGACGACAAAATTTGTCTACAAAATACATTAAAAAAGTATAAAACTTCTAAAATTTCAAATTGGTAAGACAAGAATTGGCGCCTTTTATAATTTATAGCAAGTATGCGTCCAGGAATAACGATTAATTAATGTCAAAAGCTAGTAATTATAAAAAAATGTTTAGTTAATATGAGTTTGACTTATAGATAGGTTATAAATGTTGAAGGTTTTCTGTAGGTTCATGAGGTTGAAAGAGATGGAAGGTCTATTAAATGCGCATGTTCCAGGCCAAAGGAAAGGAAAGTAAAATGGGTAATTTGTGTTTATATCTTTTTTAAAACATTTAGTTAGTATGTGTCTTTATTTTTTAAAATAAACATCTCAAAAAAAGAGAAATGTAGCAGACTTCGCATTGAAAATCTTGTAACTGTAAATATGGAAAATAGGCCAAGGCCTAATCAACTACCCATTATATCTCAATCTATAAAAATTGAGCGTTTTTAATCGGTGAATGCTGGTGCTAGCAACCGCAGTGTTACATTTCTTCAACCTCACCTTTCTCGCTTATTTGTTTCATTAACTATTCCTGGTAAATTAAACAGTCCTTTCTATATCTCTTTTTAATCTCATTTCATTCCTTTTTTTCCCTGGTTTCATTTTAGTTGCTGATTATCAAGTTCTCCGAACTAGATTTGGTTCTATTCTGTAAAAATGTAGTTTATAATCTTCTCCTAGCCCTAACTTTTTCCTTTTGTTGCCTCTGTAACTGCTGCGCCCCATGCGTTAGAGTTTTTGTTTGTGACTACTTGTTATTAGTTTCTATTTGATAAGTTTCTACTTTCTAATATCTTCCTAATCCCTTTCACTCTTTTGCTTTGCCAATAATCTGCATCATAGAGTTAATTTCCTTTTCACTTCTATTTTTCATATCTAATAAATTTTTATCTTCTCTGCATTTTGGTTTTAGGATCAACTACTTTTGGGTCTTCGTGAATGTAGATTACTATGTTTGGCTCCGCCAACCGTAAGTGTAACATCCCGTTTCCAGAGAACGGGTCGGACCAATGAAACGGGTCCAGGTGTGGTAAATTAACACATCTCATG
>JANIIA010056509.1:0-11103 GCA_027478495.1 Erythroxylum alaternifolium
TTACACACCGTTAAAATATCTTTTTAATAAAAAGAATACAAAACCAAGGCTCATTCGATGGATTCTACTTTTACAAGAATTTGATATATAAATGAGAGATAAAAAGGGAGTTGAAAATGTGGTCGTAGACCACTTATCAAGATTGGAAAAAGGAGAATGCAAGCTAGGCAAAATGAGAATTTCCCTAATGAACCCTGATGTTGCTTGAAAGTCTAGCTATACCGTGGTTTACCGATATCACAAATTACATTGCTAGTGGTAAGCTTCCTTTTATTTATCTTATCAACAAAGAAAGAGATTTCTATATAAGTGTACCCGATATCTATAAGATGAGCTAATTTTATATAGAACATGCGTTAACGGGTTAATGCGACGATGTGTTCCAAAGGAAGAAATGTTGGATATCTTAAAGCAATGTCATGAAGGCCAATATGCTGGTCATTATAGAGCTCACAAAACTGTAGCTCGAATACTCAAGAGTAGATTTTATTGGCCACAACTATTTAAGGATGCCCAAACTTTTGTGGCACAATGCGATCGATGTCAAAGAATAGGTAAAATCTCTAAAAGAGATGAGATGTCCTTATCCAACATTTTAGAAGTGGAAGTCTTCGATGTATGGAACATCTACTTTATGGGTCATTTCTTATCCTTAATGGGGAACATCTACATTTTAGTGGGGGTGGATTATGTCTCACGTTGGGCTGAAGTAGTGGCATCTCCAACCAATGATGGAAAGGCTCTACAAAAGTTCATCAAATGGTTATTCAATCGGTTTAGAGTGCCATGAATGATAATAAATGATGGAGGTACACATTTTTGCAACAAATCTTTTGATGTGCTCCTAAAAAGGTATAGAGTGCACCATCGCATTGCTACTCGTTATCATTCGTAGACTAGTGGCCAAGTGGAAGTTGTCAACCAGGAGCTGAAACGAATTTTGAAAAAGACAGTGACCAGCTACAGTAAGGATTAAGCAATAAAGCTAGATGATGCCTTGTGGGCTTATAGGACTAATTTCAAGACACCTATCGAAACAAATCCTTATAGGCTTGTATACGAAAAGCTTGTTATTTGCTAATCAAACTAGAATATCGGGCGTACTGGGCGATAAAAGCATTAAATTTTGATTGGAAGCAAGTAGGCAAAAAATGACTTCTACAACTAGAAGAACTTAAAGAGTTTCATTACAATGCATACGAAAATGCCAAACTCTACAAGGAAAAGGTAAAGAAATGGAATGATTCTCATCTCAAGAAAAAGGAATTTAAGGTAGGAGATGTAATGCTGCTATAGAATTCAAGGTTGAGGCTATTTGGAGGGAAGCTAAAATCTAAATGGAGTGGACCTTTTAAGGTCATTCAAGTTTTCGATCATGGAGTCCTTAAATTGAAAAATGCTAACAAGGAAATTTTTAAGGTCAACAGGCATCGTTGCAAACTATATCTTAGAGGACTGATTCCCAAGGACAAGGAAGTGAGTTCCTTCTGTTCAAATAATTAAAGACGCTTCTATGGATGTAAGGTCAAGCTAATGACCATAAATTAGCACGTTTAATAGTTCAATTAAAATTTTTGTGTTTAGTTAGAGTTATTTTTAATTTTAAATAAAACTTTAATAATTTGAATTGATCTGGGATCACTAATTATCTCACTCTCTTTAAGCAATTCTAATATAAGATAACAATCTCGGGCATCCAGCTAATTTGTTCTCAGTCCCTCACCATCATCACCTTCTAACCCTTTTCTTTTAAATTTAGTCTTTATTTTGTTTTATTTTATTTTATGATATTTCCTTCTATGTTTGTTTGTTTTCTCCTTCTCACATTGAGGATAATGTGTTGCTCAAAAGTGGGGAGGGTTGTGTGTTTTACTTTGAGTGTCAGTTTTGCAAATTGTTATGTTAGTGTGTTAGTTGCATATTGTGAATTGTATGAATATATTGATGACTTAGATGGATTGAAATTGATTTGATTTTGATCATAATCTTTTAGGTTGTGAAGATTCATTAGCTCTTAAAATTAGTGATCTAGGTTTTTTGGCTAAAATATGTAAGTTAATTAGGATTTAGTATTAGCTTATCACCCTATAAGTTGTTACATACATTCATAATTTTAGGTCTTTTGACTAAGTAGCTTAACTAGTATTTTCATGAAAAAGAGTAGCTAAAGTAACAAGTTAGGCATTAAGTAAAAAAAACGTTTGTTTGTAAATTTTAAATTAGTAACTAATCCACTGGCTTTCAGGTTATGAATAGAGCTAGTAGCTAGTTGAGAACATGATGTAGCCAAGTAACCGAATTGACACGCATCACAAATGTGCTCCTTCATATCAAAAGGCTATAAGGACGTTCTGACCAAGCACCTTAATAAAAATATGACTTAGTCGAGTAATTGGATCAACATTCATCACCAATGTTTGCCTCTATGTAAAAAGACTAGGTCCATATCCATAAAAGTAATAAAATTGTTTTCTAATAAAAACCTACTGAGCTTGTAAGTAACCTAAATTTTTATGAAAACTTCCTTAGGATTAGTTATAAAGTTTGAATGACCAAATAATTATTAATGTGTGTGCACGATTGAAAAGGATGAATAAACTTGACATTTGGGTCTTGATTAATATGTGTATTTAGCCCAGAGTCGCTAGACACGGATTTTGCATGTTAATGATTTCAAATAACTTAAATGATTGTGTTTAGAATTAAATTTGTTTCATCAAGTTGAAGCCATTATCTCATTATTGCATTGTGTGCTTTGTAATTTTGTATTGGTTGTTATTTTGTTTGCTTGAGGATAAGCAAACATTTAAGTGTGAGGATGCGATAAGTGTAAATTACATCATATTTTAGGGCATAGTTTGATATATGTTTAGCTGTTAATTCGACCACTTGGTATGTGTTTAGGTTAAAATTGTGTTAGTTTGTGATTTATTTGTGTTTTAAGTATTTTATAGGGTAATACAAGTTTTTGAGCTTAAATATTATGCTTTGAAGTACCTTGATGTGTTTGTTAGTATTTTAGGGTTAATATTGAAGAGTAGAGGAGCTTCAGAGGGAATAGGGGCCACAATATATTCCCACAATCATGGCAGGTAGGCCACAATCGTGAAAGAAGTTTCAGATTTGACCTATGATCGTGGCCTGCATGCCACGATCGTGACAGAAGGCTCAGGCCATGGTCGTGGCATGCATTAAGCAGATGCTAACAAACTTCATGCTTCGAGGGATTTTTTGGACCTTTCGGACCCCCAAAAAATCCTAGGTTTACCCAAAATATAAAAGAGTATAAAAAGAATATAAAGAGGTAGAGAAAAGAGAGCTTTGGTTCAGCCACTGTTAGAACACTAAAGTGAGAATACCGAAAACGAGAAAAAAGAAGAAGGAAGAGGAAAAAAAGGAAGATGAAATTGACTCGACGTGCTTCTTGGCTCAGGAGGTTTTCTAATGTCGCTGCCTTCCATCATCTATTCCAATTTGTATTTTCTTTTCATTTCAATTTTATTTATGTATAAAATTGAGATGGATAGTATGATGACAGGATTTGGATTATTGATGATGTTCTAAACTCTCCTTTGGGATTTTATTTTGATGTAATGATAATCTAGTCGATTGTTTTTATTAGATGAATGTCGTGATTTAATTACATTCTTACATAATTCGGTAATAAACTGAGAGGTGAACTGAATGAAATATGATTAAATTGGATTAATGAGGGGTCAGGCGATTTAATAGAAACCGTAATAAGTAATATTGGTAATTGTGTGGAGAGAGATCATATGTGATGTTCCAATAGTTTATTAAAGTGCTTTATAACAATTAGGTTTTGGATAATTTGTTAATTGAGAGATTGTAAATTCCATAATCTAATTAGGGTTAGTAATTCAAGGTTTAATGGTTATAACTCGAAAAAGAGTAATCAGCCCTAGGATAGTCTAGAATTGATACTCCATTGGCACATAATTGGGCAGGTTAGCATTAATGATAAGTAAAACCCCCTTTCTCATAACTTGGTAAATTCCTTAGGTTGATTTCTATTGTGATTGCATATTACTCAATTGTTAATTCCTTTGTGTCTAATTTCTGACTTAAGTGGTTGAATTCAATTCTCATGATTACTTTCCGTGCATTGTCTATTTTGAGTTTTATATATTATTGGCCTTAGATTTTAGGATTAGATTAGTCCCCCTTCTCATAGGATCGACACCTCTTATACTACAATCGTAACTCGTGCACTTGTGGTATTTGAGGGTTTATAAAGTTTAAAACTCGAACGACACGATCAGTTATTTTGCATAGGGATTGCAATGTTTTGATACTAATTATGACCTATTATAGTCAAGGATAGTGTAATGCCCCAACATATACCCTGGAAGTATTATAGCATATCTAGGGTGTATTAAGAAGTGAACATGATGAATTAAGTACATCTAAGTATAGTAAGAGCTATAATGGTACTTAATGTAAAAGGCATGGGTAAATGGATAATTATATGTATAGAAATTTTTTATATGTTTGCTTGGATTTATGAATGTGGTGTGAGGGGAACTGATAAAAGAAGTATTTAATAAGTAAATGGGATGTTGTTGGTTAAATTGGATGTGTTTTCGCGTTGCTTTTGTATGATAAGACTGAAGTTAGTTGATTTGGGATGTGTACCTCGCTATTTGGATAGGTTCTACTAAACATACTTATATAATTTGGCTATATCTTGGCCTATAAACCTTCAAATTAGATAATTTCAATTGGATATTATACTAGAGAAATAGATCTAGAACTTCATAAAGAAAAAGAAATTTGATTATGCCTCTAAGAGTTTTGAATTTTATTTTGAAGTTGAGTTCTGGATATTGTCCTTGTTTGCAAATAACTTGTAGCTTTTGGGGTATAACTCCCGATATAATTAACCAAATTGAATTTATGCCATAAGAAAATTAATATATATGGGAATGAATTAAGTTGATAAGATTATAGGATAATGTGGGAATTAAAGGAAGAAAAAGGACCAGTATGCAATTTTCCTAAAGTTAACTCATGGACTAATAAGATTAAAGCATGTGTGTCCAATAGAATTGTAACACATAGTCGAATAGAATTGTAGCACATGGTCAAATATAATTTAATACATGGTCTAATAGAATTGTAACATATGGTCCAATAGAATTGTAGCATATGGTCCAATAAGATTATGACTTATGGTCCAATGGGATTAAAACATGTGTCTAAGACTAGAAAATTAATGAAAAGGCATATGGGGAGGGGAGATGGACAACACTTTGATGGCTTAACTTCAAAATTTTCTCCTCTCCATTTCACCTTCTTCATCCCATCATTTTTCACTTGGTGATTCAAGCAAAGCCAAAGAGGAAGGGAAGGAAAAGCATTAGAAGAGCTACTTTGCCAATTTTAAGGTTTGGGACTACACTTAGTTTAATTCCTCTTTGTATGTATGTTTGAATGGTTATAAAGATTCATTTGGATATGGAATGGTTGGTGGGATGATTTTTGGTATTATTTTGGTGTTACTTTGCATGAACTTAGTTGTATGTGACAAGAGAGTATCATGTGATGGAATTCTGTTTAGGGTTTGGATTAGTCAGTCACATTGTTTGAGTCAAAACTCAGCCTATAAACCTATACATTGTGTGATTTTAGTTGCATATGAAACCTAGGACATAGATGTTCTGAGGGACTTTGACTTAGTTCTATCTTTATGACCTTGGAAATTGAGATCAAAAATGGTGACCTGATACTACCCTTATTTTGGAGTAGCATGTGATATTTGATCTATAACTTATGTGTTAGAAGTCTAAATGGCCTGATCTTTAGTGTTTTAAAAATTAGAGACACAGATGGACAAATGTCTAGAAGACCACAAAACCCAATTCTGACTTTTTCTATAAGAATATTAAGGAACAACTAGATTCGATCTTGTGATTTGTTTTTGGACTGATAATTTTCCTATTTTTAGACCAATTTAAGGTTTAGCTCAAATTGCACTGTTTTGAGTTTGTTTTCATTTCTGATTTTTATCGAATCTTATTTGAACCTTTTTGAAAATGTATGAAACTTTTTGAACACTTAGAAATAAATGAAGTAGAACTTACCACATGTGAATTGGGAGACTAAACATTGGAATATAAGATTGAGCATAATGCATTCCAAAGAAAATTTACATATATATAAATGATTATTATGCATATTCATTACTCATATCTGTATAATATGATTATACAAGTGTGACTTTTACACCTTTCTAATGATGGTAAGTCATGAATTGCATGTATGAACAAAAATATAGATTTTATGACTTAAAATGCATATCATATGACTTGTCAATATATGAATTGTGAAATTAAAAAATGGTTAAAGGAAATGTTGCAGTGCCTATTCTATTGTCTTGGTGGTGGATAGATAGGCATGCCTATAGGGTCACAGTGCAGCTGCTACAGTTTGACACCACCGGTGTCCAAAGTTTGATACCTTCGGGAATTCACAGTTTGATATCTTCAGATATCCACAACACCCGTTATCCACTCACAGAAAATGTGCAAGCTTAACACAGAAATGAAACTTAACAGTCATAAATATGAAACATAGCATGACAATATAAGTAGTTGGTATTGATGAGCCTTTGCATTGATTGTAATAATGAAATGTAATGATTTGCAATTGTATTGATAATTTGTATCAATAAGTGTTAAGTATCAATTTTTGAGTTTTGAAGGTGAATTTATGGTATACGAATCACATATCAAAGTATGTTTACATTATGTACTTCGCTTAAGTATGCCATCATTGTTTACATGAGCATTGAATATCAATGTTTGGTTCATTAATGTGAATTTGTGGTACGTGAGTTGTGATATTTCTAAATGTGTGTGCTTGGCGAATGACTGTTATGAGTGGTCATCCAAACTAAGTGTTTTCCCTACTAAGCTTTTAAGCTTAGCATGGGTGTTAATCTGTGTAGGTCCAATTCATAGGAATGAGGAACAGGAAATATCTGCAGGGACTAAGGCTAACAGATAGAGGAAAAAGTACTTTTGGAAGGTGTTTTTAGTTAAAGATGATTGTACATGTAATGGTTAAAGGAAATTGTAAATGTTTTCCCCACTAAGCTTTCAAGCTTAACACGAGTGTTAATCCATATAGGTCCAAGTCATAAGAGTGAGGTACAGGAAACATCTGTAGGGACTAAGGCGAACAAATAGAGGAAAAAGTACTTTTGGAAGGTGTTTTTAGTTAAAGATGATTGTACATGTAATGGTTAAAGGAAATTGTATGTTTTATTTTGGATTACCGTGTAAATGTAAAGATGTATTACTATTGTTAAATGATAACGTTAAGTATTAGGGAGTTTTGTAATATGTATATGTATAGCATTGAATAGAATTGTATACCATTTGGTTGCTATGTGTGTGGATGGTTGTATATTCCATATAGGTGTTGTTACAGATAGCTTAATTGGTACTCATCAAATATAACATGAACTATACATAAGTAGTTGAGTGATCAATAGATGATTCATCACCCTAAAGTAATTAGGGAGAATGTTTCATTATTTTTAATCAAATTGAATATGGAAATCCTTGAGCAAGATGGAATGACGCTTTGTAAATAGTTTACAAATGTCATTAATAGAATTCGTTACTAATAGTGGAGAACTAACATAATTGGACTCAAAATAGAGTAGAAATTAATTTCATACTTTATGCCTAATCGGAATATTATATGATGAAATAATTGAATCATACAGAAAAATCATGCACAAAAAGAATATTCAAAACTACTTTGATTTGTTACTAGACGTCAATCTTGATATATGAATATAAATTGTTTAATTAGAAAACTAAAGATAAATTAAAGAAATTTAATTTATCTAATCCTAAATATGATTTAGGGTTATAATTTATATTCAATGTCAACATATTTAGAAACCTAATGAGTCACACACAAAATGAGTTAAAGAGATAAAAGATATTTTAATTAAATTGGACTTGATTGTAAAGTTTTAAAAACTTTATGATTAAATATGAGATATTTAATAAATAATGATCAATATAAGATATTGGATCTTATTTTAGCATAATTGTTATTTAATTAGAATTATTTATAATTCTAATTAAAGTGTAATTGAAATTAGAATTTAATTATAGTTAAATTACTATAATGTCCAAAATTTATTATAAATAGACTTATGCTCTAATGGAACAACACTCCTTGCCTAACCGTCTCTGTAATTGTTACAAAGTTCTCTTAACACATTCTATGGATATCGTTAAAGGTTGAATACTTATGAAACTATGATGGTTGAGATGAGTCAATTTTAAAAACCATTTAAGAGATACGACAAGAAAAGGATCAAGTTTGACATTTAACACACATTACAACCCTCCAAATATTAAGAACGTCAAAGTAGTTTTCAATCAGATTTTTATGCATAATTTTTACCTAAAATTTAATCATTTTATCACACAATGTTTTGATTAGATATAGAGCACAGAATTACTACTACTCAATTTGAGTCAAATCATACTAATTTTATACCTTAGGAACTGATTGTATTAATGGAATTTGAAAATTATTTTCAAAGTGATATTCTACCTTAGTTAAGGATTTCCTAAATTTATATTAATCAATGACAAAGGAACACGCTCCTTAATCACTTTAGGATGATGAATTCTATATTAATCACTCAACTAATTTCATGTAGTTCATGTTATACCTAATAATAATCAATTGAGTAACCTTTGACTATAATATATCAACTAGTATCAAAATATAACAATCCATATGTGAGATATTTTAGAGATCTCAAGTCAAAGAAACATTTATACAACCATCGCAAGAAGATAAAACTGTATTTCAAATGAAACTCATATAAGGTCAGTCCTTGTTCTCCAACAAGCACCTACACATTTATTTAAGTACCTCTATACTTTATTTTATAAGATCGACTTCCTCCTTAAAAAAGGAGCAATGTTATGTGTACTAATCTTTTTACATTTTATTAATGTACTTTCAATTGAACAATGACTAGGAATAATATAGAAATAATAGATAAATGCAATAGAAATCTTATAATTATGTTCTCGTCATAAATTTCATTTGCAGTGTTCATTTATATCATAGAATTTATCATATACCTCTAAATATATATAAGATAAATAATATCTTTAAATAATTATGTCACCAACTACAATCAATTAATTTGTTGCATGGAATAAACCAATAGTAACGACAAAAGAAATTCCTCTTTCCATTTCATCGTTATTTTGTACAATTTCCCTTCAATTATATTCTTATGCCAAATTTCTAATTTTCTTCATTATTTTATTTTAAACTTTTTAACAAAAATAAATAAAGAAGAAAAATGATTATAAAATAAGAAATATTTAAAGTAGGTAGCAAGATTTAAGTATTTGACATTTTTTATT
This sequence comes from Erythroxylum alaternifolium, assembly GCA_027478495.1. Classification (NCBI taxonomy): domain Eukaryota; kingdom Viridiplantae; phylum Streptophyta; class Magnoliopsida; order Malpighiales; family Erythroxylaceae; genus Erythroxylum; species Erythroxylum alaternifolium. The sequence continues at coordinate 9,438 of JANIIA010056509.1, forward strand.
CTCTTTCATAATATAAAATATAAATTATTATGTAAATTGTTTGTTTTATTATTTTAAATTTAAAATCAGAATCTTACGTTTAAAATTTTGAAAATGTTAGACCAAATGATACGTTTTTAATTAATTGGTTAATATGTTTGATGTTAAATTGCTTGATACAAGACCTAAACTCAAATGAACCTAAAAGTAATATTTGTATTATTTATTAATTACTGAGTATTGTATGTTAGACATTTTTGTCATTTTCCTATTAAATGAACAATTATTAATTGTAATTTATTTTAAATAAATTATCAGTTAAGTTACGTACTTTGATCTGGATAAAGATAACAAAGTGGCAATAAATGATCTAAATCATTAAGTCAAAGTTTGGGTAAAAAATGGATCCCTTTTAATATGGACTGGTCCATATCGGACTTATGATGGGGAAGCCCGATATGGAAGCTATATATATTGGTTAAGGTCTCCTGTAGTTTCTTATATCAATCGTAAGCACAAGGATTCTCTGACCCATTAAGAGAGCTTACATTTTGAGAAAACTGTAGAAATCGTGTCCCAATGATGGATTCCCGAAGACGACGGTGGATTCAGGCTCGTTTTGGCTTCAGAAAGATCGTTTGAAATTTCACAACCAAATCAGGTACATTTTTCATTTATCCCTCTTTTTGTCCTTTCACGTTTGATCCGGGATACGTAACTAAGGTACCTTTATGTATTACACGTGGTATTAGAGCAGTGACATGATTAGGTGGTCAAAAACGGAGATTTTTTGGTTTTTCTCTCTATAAGGTTTTTGAAGAGTTAACTTCCATTTCTTGGTTCTTTCTTGCTTTTTATTGCATGAAAGTAGTATACATGTGTTTAGCCTTGAGAAACGAGTTGAAAACAAGCCCATGAGTGTGAAAAATAGACCAAAAACTTGTCAGAAATTGGCTTTTTCTGGTGACACACACTCGATGGTAAACAATGGTCGTGGGTGCGGACATGTATGGTGCATGTAATTGTACACGTGCTAGACATGTGGCACGATAACCACCTGATGCGTATCTGGCGTGTACGATGCACGCGCTCGTAGGTGGGCACATCTGCGTGTGACACAGGCGTGCATGACATGCATCGAATGCGTCTTTAGCACATCGATGATGGCGCATGTTCGACAAGCACCATCCTCACCGATGCACGACTGATGTGTCATGGCTGACATCATGCTAACATTAGTCGTACAGACGTTTTCTATAGTAAATTTAAAAAAACACAAAAAATTTTAGATTTCCCATAAGGGTGCCTCGGGGTGTTTTGGGTCAGTTTCTAAGTCTGGGAAATTTATAAAGTGAATTTTTCCATTTTTTTAGATTTATTACATTAGTAATAAATTAAAGTTTAACTTTAACTAAAGGAATTGAGGTGTTCTAAATCCAATTTTGAGTGAATTTTCATGCCTCGGACATCACATGGGAGAGATACTTCAAGTTTTCGTGTCTCGGGTCTCATGTTCAGTGTTTGGGATTGTATGATAGTTACTTGGAAAAGGAAATGAGACATTCTAAAGCCATTTTTGTGTTATGTTTCGTGCAACGAACTTGCCATAAAGGAGATACATGAGGTTTTTGTATCTCGGACGGTTGATTCAGTGTCCAGTATTACACGATAGTCACTCTACTGAGAT
>JANIIA010056549.1:0-11097 GCA_027478495.1 Erythroxylum alaternifolium
TTATTCGTTTTTACTCCCACCAAGAAATTTAATTCTTTTTATCTTGATGTTATATATATATATGTATATATATATATATATATATTACTTTTATTTTAAAAATTCCCCCAATTTTGGCACCTTTTTGCCACGAAATAAGAACTGAGACCTGGGGCCAACATCCTTCCTTACAGTTCACATACAATCAAGCTTTTTGCTATCAAATACTCTACCACAATAACGATTATCTTAAATTGTCTTAACTTGAAAAGCTTATCCATTTTAAGTTAAACTAACATGTATTATCCACCCATATTCCTTCTTGCATTTAAAAACAACCTTTAATTTGTCTTTTTTATTTGTAAACAAATTCAAAATCATCTTAATTTAAATGGTTCTTCTCACTAATTAGAATATCATCTCCTATTTGATATGAATTTTGGATCCATATAGGTTGATGCACTGAAACTAAGGTACTTGGACTTCTTTCGTTCATCATCTGAACTCTCATCAAATATGCCTCTATCCTTATCATAAACTTTTAGATTGTTGTCTCCTAGCTTAACAGAGTTTGTACCAATAGTAAACTTATGCATATTATGTGAATCATCCTCAACTGCATAATAAAAAATGTCGTTATAATATGCTCTTAGAGTATCTTAATTCACTTATTTAGATAAATATTTGATTATTAAATGTTGTCATCTGATTCCTTTTCATATCATAACCTTCCACCTAATAGTGAGAATATTGATTGATTAGTTGAAAATTCAATCCCGAACATAAGTTCAAGAATTTTGAAATTGATAAAAATAAAACATGGCAAATAATATAAATATAAATGAATTAATGTACAAAAGATAACTAAGCAAAGGCAATGGCAAAGAAGATAGCAAATGTAATTATTAGACTTTAATTTGATAAAAAAATAAAAGTAAAATAATTAATATAACTCTTACTATTATAGAGTTTTGGAAGTCATTGCATATAACAAAGTTTCATTACAAAAAGATTAAATCCAATTGGAACCATATTTTCTTTAGTATCAATTCAAATCATCAAGAAGTTGTCTTCATAACACATAAGTATAATTAATGAAGTTTTTCTGTAGCTAATAGTTTTCGATTGTATAAAATATGATCTAACTTAAAGCCAAAGGAAATAATCACCCTCACATCAGGAAACTAACAATGATTGAATCATGGGCATAACAAAAAATAAATTTTACAATTTTATGATCGGGTCTAATTAGCTAAATAATTAGAAATGCATGAATCATAAATAAGAGATTTAATCATACTTAATTTAGATTCTTGTAAAATTTTCTTCTTAAATTTTCCACATGTCCAGCCTTACGATATTTATAAGCAAAGAAAAAGAAATGAACTATTTGAGAGGAAAAGATAAGAGTGTTAGTTCCCTTATGTTGTTTTCTTATTTATAGAAAAAGACACTAATAGCTTTCGATTGTCTTAGAAATGATCTAACTTAAAGCCAAAGGAAATAATCACCTTTATGTTGGGAAACTAACAAGGATTAGATCAAGGGTGTAGCCAAAAAAATTACAATTTTATGATCAGATCTCATTAGTTAAATGGTTGGAAAAGTATTAATCATAAATAAGAGATGTAATCATAATTTAGATTCTTATAAAATTTTCTTCTCAAAGTATCCATAAATCTAGCCCCTTATGATATCTTTAAGCGAAGAAAATAACTCAACTATTTGAGAGAAAAAAATAGGAGTGATGGCTCTCTTTTATCATTTTCCTGCTTATAGAAAAAGACACTAGGATTTCTTTCTAATTAAAATTAAACTTTATAATCATATTTAAAGTCTAACTCTAATTATAATTACAATTTAATTTTAATAAAATCAAAAATCTCTTATTTGATTTCTGAAGTTTCCCAAACTTTATAATTAAAGTCAACTTAATTTAAATTGATTTTTATCTTTCTCAACTACTCTTTATATGTTACTTATTAGGTTCCTATTGTGATGGCAATGCTTATAAATTCTAATTATAATTCATACATGGAGTTAGATAAGTTAAAACTTCTTTTAGTTTATCTTTAAGTTGGTAGTTAAATAATTTATAATCATCAATCAAGATTGACGTTTAGCAATATCTTATGACCACCTAAACTTTAGAAATGTTAAATAGTTTAACTCAATATACCGATGTATGGTTATAATCTATAATTTAATCCTTTTGTCATATAATCAAGATGGTGAAACACTCACCCTAATTATTTTAGAGTGACAAATCCTTTGTTCACTTGTTCGCTATCTTCATATGGTTTATAAATCCTTTATTCACTTGTTTGCTATCTTCATATGGTTTATACCTAATTATTTTAGAGTGACAAATCCTTTATTCACTTGTTTCCTATCTTCATATTGAAGTATCCTAAATAAAGTATGTCATAAATAGCATCAAAATATAGCAATTTCCATATAAGATACTTTGTCATCTTAAGTCTAAGGATCAATTATACAATCACAATAATGAGAAAATCCAAAAATGCATAAGTAATACACCATTTAAAATCCTTATAATTAGGTCAGTTCGGTAAACTTATTCTCTAATAAGCAACCATATATTTATTTAAGTATCTCCATTCTTTAATTTATGAAATTAATTACTTTCTTCGTAAGAAAAACAAAACAAAACATGTGCTAGTTTTACTATTCCATGAATATGTTGTCTTTACGAAATTATAATTAGGAAAAATACATAAACACAAATTGAATCTCATAATTATGTTCTAATCATAATTTTATTTGCAAAGTAATTATTCTAAGGATTTTACCTTTAGTATTAAAAAATCAAATATAATTAACAAAATAAATACATAAAGATAAATAGTGACTTTAATTAATTATGTTACAAAATCTATGACTAACTAATTAGCTATAAGGCATGAACAAATGATTTTCCACTTGTAATAAGTGAATTGCTTAACTATTTTGTTCCATATCTCTATACAAAGATTATGATACTACTAAGAAAGTGGTTTATTTAGAGAATTCTATAAGATTCTCTACAATGAGCACTTGCTTTAATCTTACAACTCTTAACATAATTATGATTATAGTTAAGAGAAATTGCTTAAATACATAATTATATCTTTGATAACACCTTAGCTCCTTTCATATGTATAATGGATAAACAATCATTTGCATTAAATGAAAAGATGTATTATGACTTAACTAGTAACTAATACTACATTGGAACCTTTCTAATATCAAAATAATATTATTCCAATTAAAATATACCTTAACTAAGACTTACTTCTAAATTTAATATCCATATAATCGTGAACTTAAATATCATCTCACATAAAAAATGGTGATATCTTTAATACTTTCTATAAGTATCAAATATCTCAAATATTAAACACCTTTAATACATTATCTATGTACTTGGATTTTAACAAGTAAACAATTTCTATATTTATCTATACAAATCTAGTTCCAAAATTAAGTTGTTACCTTTTTCTATCGAATAAGAGTTATTTTTGGACTACCATAACAATTAAAATATGAATTTTGTTCTCTATAAGCAATATAGCTTTACTCACTCCCACTAAAGAATACAATTATACTCCTATTAACCTTTTAGACATGATAATTATAAAATCATCTATAAAAAATGCTTTAAATTCATCATAAAATTTTTAACATCTCATAACCTTTCAACTATACACCAGATGTATCAATAAAGGCATTAGTTTCATTTGGATGTATTATCTGATATTTAAACTTCTTTAAACTTCATCTTGCTCCCACTACTTATCTTAAAAATCATTCTTCGATAAGTATACATAGTAATAAACATTTTGTTCAATGCAATTGTAAAATTATATCCAAGTCATTTAAATATCTCATAATCTTTAATTATCCAATGTAGTTCTAAACTTAATGGATAATATGTGCTTCAATTAAAGATCACATCTTTATTTTAATATCTTACCATTCTATATCTAATATGAAATTTTCCTTATTGATTTAATTGGAACTTTTGAAGGTAAGTTGTTGTACTACGCTTAGGTATAGAAAAAATAAATTTTGCATCATAAAATATCTCATATTATATTTTTCTCCTTACACAAATCTATATTATTATAGAATTTATTTGTGCAAGTATTCATTAGAGAATCTCATTCCCTATAGATATCCAAGAAAATTTAAATCTTACTACATTAATCTCAACGAAGTGTTTCAGCATTCTTAATGCTTAATTTCTACTTAGATTTAAACACTTTAAACTTTTAAAATTTTAAATCAATATTTTTTAGTATTTATGACAATATCATATGAAGTCACTAGTAAATATAATAAATTCCTATTACATCTAACACATCATATGTATAAAGTTTAAATTTTCAATAACATCATCATCCTTTCATCAAAGGTTGATTTGGTTATTCCTTAACCCAACAAGTTTCATAATTTCTATATGATTTATAATCAAAAGGATGCATATATCCTTTTATGTAAATTTATGATACTTATTATGTTGATTTAACCAACATGGTAACAAATGATAGTTCTAATTGTCTAACTTTATACTATTGCAACTTATGTTAATCATAAGTCACACTTAATCCAACATATACAAATTATTTATATAAATTTATATCTACTACTTTTACTCAATAATTTATTTCTCATTAATTAAAGGAATGTGAAGAACTCACCCTAAAATATGAAGAACACACCTTAGAAAGCAGAGATACTTAAAAAGAACAAAAATCAGAAGTAGCACAAAAATGGATTGATAGGATTACTAAATCAAAAATGTGAGGTAATATGGAACTTATTTGTTAAACTAAAGAATAAACACTCCATGCTTTCATATAGTCTTTACACTAAGGGAGAGAGAATTAGAAAAGAAATTCCAAAGAGTCACTGGAAGGAATTTTAAAAGGAAGCGAAAAGTTTCGACTCTTTCCTTTAAATGACAATCATATCCTAGAATCTTAAAGGGCTTAACATCCATAATAAAGAACAAATCTTTATGATTATATACAAGATAGTAATCTTTTTCTAATAAGGATTTAGAAACTAATATCAATGAAAATAATTACAAAAACATTAGATTACTGAAGAAACATTAGACCATCATCACCAAGCACCATTGTCATCATAAAAAAAGACTAATAGTGACTTATAATCGAAGTAAAATAAAGGTAGCTCAATCAACCACTGAAGATCAACATATTTAATTGCACATTAAAATGAAACAAATGAGTTTAAGTTTCTATGTCACCTTTCTTTATGCATCCAATCATACATTCCAAAGAATTCCTTAGAAGAATAAACTAATGGATATTGGAGACTATAAATAAGCCTTATATGATTCTTAGAGACTTTAACATCCTAATTCACTCTTTTAAGGCTAAAGGAAATGCTAGCCTTAAGAACCATATAAATGATTTTTGTAATTAAGTTAGCCCTATCCAAGTTACTAAGTTAAAGATGGAGGGTCACTTTTACACCTGGATTAATAAGAAAAATATGATATGGTTTTTAAGGAAAATTTTAAATAAATCCTTAGTAAATGCTTAGTAGATGACTGCTTTTCCAAAGAGCAAAGTTACATTCAATAATCCTTTTCTATCCGAGCACACCGATATTCTAGTGCAAAACATCTTCAGCTTTAAAGGAGGAATTTTTCATTAATGTTTAACAATTTTTTGGCTAAATTGGGCATATTGGAAGAAGCCCTCACCAACGAGCTTAACCTCAACATCTAAGGTTACAAGCTCTATATATGAGGAAATTGCAACAAGTGAAAAACAAACTTAAAAACCTCAATAAGATGAGGTTTAATACTCGATTGGTTATAATAGAGGCAAAGGAGAAGCTAAAGAAAGTTCAAAGCTCCCTTTACTACAACCAAGCAGTTGAGACCAATATTTCCCTCATAAACCAAAGAACGAAAAAATTATTAAAAAAAGGAGGAAAAAAACTTGAGTTCATTTTTAATAGCAATGTTATCAAAGAAAGAATACAAATAGAATTGTTTCATTAAAAGATAAAAAAGGTTTTTTATTGACTTTTGAAGATGGCATTCACAAGGAGGCTTACACCTTCTTCTTTAACATCATTAGCCTTCTATAAGTGTTTTCTCATTTTTTGACATTATGTAATCTATCATAAAGGAGCAAATTCCTTCTCAAAAAACTAGATTATTGATCAAGCCTTTCAATGCAAATGATGTTAAAGCACATATGTTTGCTTTAAACCTGATCAAGGCACTAGGACCTAATAGTATTCGTGCCTATTTCTTCTATAAAACCTAGCCACATGCTAAGGCACTGGTAATTAAGGTAGTTTTGGAGTTCTTCAAGAAAGGAAAAATTTTAAAAGAGATGAACAATATATTCATTTACCTTATTCCTAAGGAAAAATCCCCCAACTTTATGAAATATCTTAGACCAATTTCCTATTGTAATACCGTATACAAATTCATCTCTGAGCTAATTCCAAATATATTAAAAACTATTCTTGATCATTTAGCTGATCACTCATAAGGAAAATTTATAAAAAGGTAGGTTAATAAGGGATATTATATTGTTGGTTCAAAAACTCTTCAAGAACTACAATAAGAAGCATTCAAGAAATATTGTGAATTTAAGGTTAACTTTCACAAGGCATTTGATTCATTATATCAAAATTTTGTGTTAAACACCATGCAAACTTTTGGTTTTCCTACTAAATTCATTAATTAGATTGCACAATATATCACCACTATTTCCTTTGACACCTTATTCAATGGAGAGCTAACCAAACTTATTAAATGAGCTAAAGTTTTAAGGTAAAGGGACCCAGCTCCTTTCACATTACCTATTCACTTAAACATGAAAGTATTAATCAGGCTTAGTAAGAATTGACAAGTCAAAAAAGGAGCTTAAATTTCACTCATCATATAAAATCATGAGGCTAACAAGTTTATCCTTTGTAGATGATTCAATTATTTTCTTCATATTTGACCTAAACTTAATAAGTGCTCTTATAACAGCTCTAAGTACTTTCAAAGTTCTCTCAGGATGCTCCATTAACAAAGAAAAAAGACAGATGTTTATCTCCTTTGAAGCGAGAGCTAATGCCAACTAGTTAGTATGTATAATAGGTTTAAAAGCTTCTAAGCAACCTAACTTACCTTGGGATTCTAGTTTCTTTTAAAAGACCAACATATGCAAAATTCAAATCACTCATTGAAAGAATCAACTTCAAAAGCATTAACTAGTATAATAACTTATATTATCCATAATAGGGAGAATTTAGTTGGTTAATTTAGTATTAAATTTCATACATATATATTGGTCCTAGAATTTACAGTTTCCTAATAGCATTAATTAGACAATTGAACAACAATTGAGGAGATTTATTTGGTTAGAAAATGTCAATTACAACTCATTAGCCAAATCCAAGTAGAGTGAACTTTGCTTTCCTATGGAAGAAGGAAGTCTTAGGATTATGTCTAACAAAACCACCAATCAGGTGTAAATGATCAAGAAAATTTAGAGGATTATAAATAGTAAAAACTCTCTATTAGTTAAATGAATACATGCATATTATATAAAGATTTAGAATTTCTAATGCATAATGCATAATGCCAAGATACAACTCATTATGAAAATCATCCATATACTTAAGTTTAGAGATAAAACCAAATTGGAGTTCATTTAAAAGCTTTATGATGGCACTTCTACATCTTTTTAGTATGACAACTGGTCCATTACAAGCTCTTTAAGTAAATTTAAGGAGCTTTCCTCTCTTCTAAGTGTTAATACTAACAATATTTTAATTAAATAGTATTTATCTACAAATATATTGTTGATCTCCAATCCAATTTTGTTGTCAATCTCCAAGTCAAGAGCACTATATCAAATGGATTAATAATTATTACAGAAGTTTCTTGAGGATTCGTGCACTTAAAGTCCCTTGGCATATAACGGTTTGGTTCCATTAGGCATACCTAAGAGCTTTTATAATGTTATGGCTAGCAATTAAAGTAAGACTGAGCATACTAGATGGGATGGAAAGATTTATGAACTTATCTGATACCTATGTACTTTGTAACTAAGAGCCAAAAACCACTAAGCATCTTTTTTTTAATGCAATTTCTCATCCAATAATTTAGAGTACAATTATGCATATGTATAAATAGTATTGTTTTTATAATAAGCTGGTAGGCATTTATCACCTATTTACATTTGAATCAAAGGAAGAAAGAGAAGGATTGGATTGTCTTAAAATTAGCACTCTATAGCATAATTTGTAGACTTTATATAGAGAGTAACCAAAGGATCTTTTAAAAGATATTTGTATAATGCCAAAGTCTCTCTAAGACAATAATTTAATCTATTAGAGAATAATTAATGGCTCACCATCTATACTAAGTTTGTAGTCAAACCTAGTAGCCAATTAGAGATTACCCCTTAGGGGTCAACTCCATACTAAACAAAACACAACACCTTGATGGTTCTCGGGAAGTTTAAGAAATTCACTTCTCTGATCTTCTAAATTTGACATAAAGGTTAAGACTTGTAACTCAAGACCCTACCCTTGCAACACAAGACCCTACTTATTAATAAAAAATGATAAACCTAGAGGTGTATAGAAGGATGTTTGGAGATTAGCATTATTTTTGCTATAAAAACTCTTCTTGTTGTCTCTTTGATGGTTTGAGTATATTAATAGCTTAAAGTTGTGAAGTTTACATACCCCTATCCTGGAACGACTAGGTGACCTGCCCAGCACTCCAATCGATATCTGAATCGACTGGAAAGTTCCCGTCAAGTTAAGCTTATTACTCTTGTTAAGGAAAAGCTTCAACTCAACAATAAGAAATTTAAACAATGGAGTTTTGTTTTTTAGTTAATTAAAAATTTCAGTAGTACAACGACTGCACTTTAACATCCCAAAAATTTCAAAGTCCCTGTAAAAGTTCAAAAAACTTCTATTATCACATCAATTTCTCAACTACAAATTGTGGACTTCAAATCCACTCACATGTAATCTCAAATAGTTACATCAATAAACTTTGAAAAACTATAACAAAATCATGCATTTCATTTAAAAACCTTTATACACATCCATTCTTTTCACAAATGTACATTCCAAAACATGTTCAAGGATATGTAATAGTTCTCAAAAATATGTACAAGGTAAAAATGCCTACACAGCAACATATAATGAAGTTGACTACTCGCGAGGTTTTATTTAAAAACAGAAAATAGAGTGTGAGTTAAACGAGCTCACTGAGTGTAAATAAAATTCTTTGCAAATCATTTGTAATCATTGACACCTCCCTAAAACAAATTCATTTCATCTATTATAAGACAATACTAATATAAAACATATAAGTCTCTTAAAACCAAATTTCTCAATTTTACTTTTAAAGCAAATAGTGACGGCATTATTTATTACCATGAACTTCTTATACAATATAGCCTACTGTAAAGTTCCTTACATTATGGTACCCTTAGGCATAAAGTCACAGAGCTGGTTCTGCATTGCTTACCTATGACTGGTTAACCACTAGTTACGGAGCTGATTCTACATCGATTACCCGTAATAGGTTAACCATTATAGACCAGTAGTTACAGAGCTGGTTCTACATCGGTTACCCGTAATAATTTTGGCTAGCACTTTATATACTCCATTCGTGTAAAAGGCGACTTACTAGACTAGACTATTGACAGACACGATACCACCCACTATTAATAACTGACGTCCCCTGGACACTGTCATGCATGTTTGGAATACTCTGACCGGTATAATATCATGTAATGAGCCCAATGGTGTACCATAGGCTAAAAATGAAATCATTTTTCTAAGTACTTTAACTTATGGCATAATACGTAAACCATTTTGTAAAGTATATTATACAATTTCAAAATAAAAAATAAATGGGAGATGTCTGGAGCCTGTCAGGATCGTGAAACTATTTTTGGCCCATGTACGTTCAAAATTTTAAACTTCTTTCAATTTCAAAATCAAACAATTGAATGTATAATTTTAAATCACATGCCATCAAGTCTTTTGCAAAGAAGTTATTCAAATGACACAATTAAAATACACTCACCGTTTTGCAAACTTATTGCCAAGCACACTCACGCGTTTGGTGCCTTTTCTTTATCTACGCAAAAAACATTTTTCTTATTCCTTTATTAAATTTTAACTATATTTCAGTTTAACCAAATTCGATATTAGTATTTAATCGCGTAACACAGACACTAATCGTATTTCTGCTTACTTCCGTAAGCTAACTTATTAGTCCCCGTTTCCAAATAAAACTTCAAAATTCACTTAAACAACTTTTACCCATTCTAACTTACTAATTTCTTCAGAACAAAGTCTCACCCAATTTAATTCACCATATCACAATTATGTATACAAAATCACGGTTATGACCCATGTCTAGAATCCATGCCTCCATTTGTTACTTAATTTTCACATACCAAACGTTCAAATTAGGTTTTGACGTCTTCTATACATGTGTTCCCCTATGTCTCTAGTTTTCATATCATTAAAAATCATGCCATTTCAACTTATAAATTATGAAACATGTACCAAATTTCACAAGCTGCTTCAACACAAGGACAGTATCAGGTTTCCATAATCAATCTCAATTTTCAATATCATTTAGCTTGAATTAAGTCTAGGTCATTTCTAGATATTTTTAGCATTATGTCTTAGGTTTCATTTAAAGTTAGAATCACCCAATTTAGAGTTTTGTAGACTAAGTTATAGCCAAACAACTAGGACTATTCAAGGAAACTGAGAATCCTAATACATAATTTCACTAAAAATAGTTAGGAAAACTTACCACTTTCTTTCAATCTTTTGGAAAATTGCAAGCTTTTTTCAAATCATGCTCCAAACCATGGAAAATCAACTACACCCTTCTTCTCTCAAGCTTGGCCGAAACCCAGCTTTGGCTCTCTCCTTTTCTTCTTTTGTTTTTCACTCACGGGTAACTCACTTTCACTCTCACTATTAACTCACTTTCACTCTCATGGTTATGAAAAAAAGAATGAAGCAATTGTCTTAAGTTTACTCCTTTAACACATGACACATGTCATCTTCCATCATGAATCA
>JANIIA010056570.1:0-11097 GCA_027478495.1 Erythroxylum alaternifolium
ATCGTCTAGAGAAGGCACATGTGAATCGACAACTCTATAGGTGTAGTGACCCAAAGGATAAAAAGTCGTTGAATCTTGTTTCGAAGGCTAGGGTTCTACACAATATACTTTTTCATTGCATTATACCAAGAACAGGATCAAGGAACGTTGTGAAAATAATAGATGAGCAATGCCTGTTCTATTTACTAAATCATAAGGCAATAAGTCTTCCACACCTGATTCTGAGATATTTGATGAAGACGAAGAAGGATTCTAACGCTTTTCCATATGGCATGTTGCTAACAAGAATCTTTAGAGATTCTGAAATTCTTCTTGATAAAGGAAACAGAATGAAGACAAACATCAAAAGCATTATCAATACGGCAACTATTAGAAGAATAGGGTTAAGTACAACTTCTACACCGAGAGCAAGGATTGAGCGGGAGTATACAGTCAAACGTAGTATGAGTGGGAATGTTAGTGCCAAAGAGAAAAAGAAACCTCAATCTTCTGAAAGAATAATTGTAGAAGAAAAGAAGAAATCGTCAGAAGTAACAGCTGAAGCTAAGACGATGTGGCAAAAAGTAGAAAGCCAGGTGAGTCTATCTGAAAAACAAGTGTCATTGGAAAGAAAGGTAGAGGTAATTGATTTTGAGAAAGTCAAAAATCAAAAAGATCACCAAGGATATTAACTCTTCGACAAGAAGAATAGAAGAGAGGGAAAGGAATGACTCCTGTGAAGAATCTCAGCAGATAGACAAGGCACCACAAGCTACAAGATCTCTAGTCTCAATTTTCCAACAAGAGCATATGAAGCCAACCAAAAAGATTGGAATTAAGAAAAAGTTAGAGTTTGAGAAGAAGAGAACCCAACCATAACCACCTTCTGGACTGGTAAAAGAAAGTAAGAAGTTAAAGACCAGTCAGAAAGAAACTACTTCAACTAGTAGTCAACAAAAAGAAAAATCAGTTGAAAACAGAGTGGTATCTCATAGTCCTATCAGGAAAGAGGACTTAAGAATGAAGGTGATTGAAGAAGAGGTACCTGTTAGAAGCAGAAGCTCAATTATAATCAGAGAACCTGTGAAAAGGTTGGTCAAGGTACAAGTTGAGTCTATTTTGATCAATAATCAGTCTATGCATCTTCTAAATCATGAAGAAAGGAGACTATATGGGATTCTGAGGGATGAGAAGTCAGAACCATATCTACTAAAGATGACTAAAGATCGGTACACTATCTACCCAGTTACGAGTAAAACATTGATCAAAATTATACCTTACATACAACCTAGAGCTTTAAACATTGTGCGTAATGTGGAAAAAGGAAATAAAAGATGTACCCTGAAGGAAAAACAGGTGACCTGACTGAAGAACAAATACATGAAGCAGTGAAAAACATAGATGAGGCATGTAATGTAGTACAATCAAGAGGAATCTACGTTTCACATCACATTTCAAAAGCATCAGGAAGTAATTATGGACGCTTCACCACAGATGCAACCTCTCAGGTGGTTGGAAGAGTGACAAAAGGACAATACAGAACTATCAAAGTAGAAAGTATTTCTGTCAACTCAGAGACTTTTGTGCACCTAATCATGCACCTTAGACCTTTGAGTTCTATATCTTTAATTAAAGATGTCCTTCACCTTTTTGGAAAAACTATTCCAAAGCTACCTAGAGCTGATGACCTTGATCTCCCTGAAGGAAAGCAATTCTTCAAACCCCCTATTCTAAAAGTAATAGAACTAGATGTCTTACCCTTAGAAACATATGTTGATATAAACTTCTATCTATCGAGTCCAACTCAACAAGTCACAACTATTGGAATGGAAGAAGTAAGACATTATGAGCAGTGGAGTCAGGAAGCCTTAGTGAAGCAAATTAAAGAAATTCATACTAATTGGAGAAATTCATACTAAAGTTGATGATCTACAAGACTCAGTTGGTGAACTGCATGAGGAAGTAGCTTGTTTACGAGTTACAATAGAAGCTGACCTCAAGTTGATCAGAACGGATATGCAACGCATATTTTCTGAAATAATAAAGAATCTGAGGTAACCTTTTTGATTAATAATAAATAGAGGGAGAAAAGAAGAAAAAAAGGAGGAGACAAGATTAGAGAAGAAGAAGAAAAAAAGGGGGAGACAAGATTAAAGAAGAAGAGAAAAAGAGAAGAAAAACAGAAGAAAGAAGAAAGAAGAAAAGTAGAAGATAGCATGCCTATATGTATTTTTGGCTATTATCTTCTTATTGGTTATTGTCTTCTTATTCTTTGCTTATTTTTTCCTCTTCATGGTATTGTCTATGTCTTCTTTGTGTCTATATTGTCTTTACGTCCACGTCTATGTTTTGAATTCATGTCTACGTCTACATCTGCATCTGTATTATGTTTGTGTCTGTGTTTCGACTTCGCGTCTGTATTGTCTTTGCGTCTGCGTCTGTGTTGACTTTGCATCTATTGTCTTTGTGTCTATATTTCGACTTTGCGTCTGCATCTGTGTTGAATTTACTTCTGCGTCTACATTTTGATTTCGCATCTGCGTCTGCGTTGTATTTGCTTCTGTGTTTCCTTCTACGTTTATGTTTTGTACTTTGTCTGCACACTTAACACACTTGTCAAAAACGTTCATTTGTTTCCAACATTATTATTATTTGATTGTTATCAAAATTAATCATTGTAAAGTCTTTTTGACTTAAAAATAGAAGAAAAAAAGGGGGAGACAAGATTAAAGAAGAAGAGAAAAAGAGAAGAAAAATAGAAGAAAGAAGAAATAAGAAAGAAGAAAAGTAAAGATAGGATGCATATATGTATCTTTGGTTATTATCTTCTTATTGGTTATTGTCATCTTATTCTTTGCTTATTTTCGTCTTATTCATTTGTTATTTTCTTATTCATCAATTGAATAAAAATTCATTCACTTTGATTTTTTCTAAAATTATGATTATTTGTTATCATCAAAAAGGGGAGATTGTTAAGTCAAGAGGACTTTACGATGATTAATTTTGATGAAAATCAAATAATAATAATGTTAGAAACTAAATGAACAGTTTTGACAAGTGTGCTAAGTGTGCAGACAAAGTAGAGAACACAGATGCAGAAGGAAACACAGACGCAGACACGAAGTCAAAACACAGACACAGACGTAAAATCAAAACACAGACGCGGACGTAAAGTCAATACAGACGCAAAATCAACACAGACGTAAAGAAAATACAGACGCAAATTCAACACAGACGTAAATATAATATAGACGCAAAGAAGACATAGACGATACCATGAAGATACACTAGCACGTCAGACAGTTATTTAGCTAAAGTTAGTTACAGAACTCAACTAAATGACGGTTATCAAGATTCAAGAAGCGGTTATCAAAGATCAAGAAGCTGTTAGAGACGAAGGCTATAAATACTAGTCGTAGTTGAAGATGTTTTGCACTTCTTCTGTGTTTTCCGCTTCTTCTTTGTTTTTTGCTTCTTCTGTGTTTTTTACTTCTTTTGTGTTCTCCGCTTCTTCTGTATTTTCTACTTCTTCTATGTTTTTACTTCTTCTGTATTTTTCTGCACACTTAACTCACTTATCAAAATAGTTCATTTATTTCTAATATTATTATTATTTGATTGTCACAAAAATTAATAATCGTGAAGTCCACTTGACTTAAAAGTATTGTTTATATCTTGAATTTTAATTTGATGAATTATAATTAGTAATTTGGAGTTAATTGTTACAATTGGAAGAGTGATGAATTAAAATGCACATTTAGTCTAGGAAAAATGTCATGTGGTAAGCAAGTTGACACATGAAAAATTAGGATGACTAAGCCTATAAAATAAGTAAATGCCAAAATAGATCGTCACAATCACAAACTAAATTGAGGCAATCAAGGTCTAGACTGAGAGGTGATTTTGTTTACGCTGGTAGTGGTAAAGGTCAGGCATCTGATGGACAGACATATGGAGGGCAAGCATAATAGATGCCTAGTTGTAAGCATTGTGGAAAGAAACATGGTGGAGAATGTTGGAAGATATTAGGAGCTTGCTTGCATTGTGGATCTTTTAAGCAACAGATTAGAAATTGTCCCGTAACTTTAGAAGCACAATCTGGAGTGAGAGGAGGATCAGTGACTGAGATGACTACCCAACAGAGCAGAGCCAGTGGAGCAAGACAAAGAGACGGAGTTAAGGGTAAAACCAATTTAGTTGGTCTTAGTTTTAGGACTAAGGTGTGGAATAACCAACCGTATTCTTAGGCCAGGATCTTTGCTATTACAAGGCAGGAGGTACAGAATTCCCCAAATGTTGTTACAAGTGTATTACATGTCTTTCAATTTGAGGCATTTACATTATTAGATCCAAGATCTATGCATTCATTTATCACACCACATCTGGCATCGAAACTGCATTGTAAGAGAGAGATGTTGAATTTGGTATAGAAGTGAGTACTCCAGTAAGTAGTACTACAGTGATTGGGGAAGTATGCAAAGGGTGTATTATTCGGGTTGATCAGGCAAAGTTGAAAGCTGATTTTGATAGTACTTTAGTTGAAAGAGATAGACCTCATTTTGGATACGGACTGGCTTATTACTCATAGGGCTGTGATGAATTGTTATACTAAAGAAGTTATTCTTGAATCTCCTAATCAACCAAGGGTTATATTTTGAAGTGTTAGTCAAGCAGTGCCAGCCATATTGATTTCATCAATGAGTGCCTTTAGGCTAATTTGAAGTGGATGTGAGGCTTTTTTAGCCTATGTGACTGATACTCAAATTGAGCAGATAGTATAGGATATTCTTGTTGTTAAGGATTTCCTAGATGTATTTCCTATTAAATTACCAGGAATACCACTAGATAGGAAAACGGAGTTCACTATTGACTTAGTTCCAGGTATTGCTCCTATATATATTCCTTCATATAAGATGACACCTGTGGAACTCAAGGAACTTAAGACTCAATTGCAAGAGTTGATGAATAAAGTTTTCCAACCTTACTTAGATCATTTTGTGATTGTATTCATAGATGATATTTTGGTATACTCGAGAAGTAGAGAGGAACATTCTGAGCATTTAAAGTTGGTCTTAAAGATAATGAGAGAGAAGCAATTGTACACCAAGTTTAGTAAGTGTGAATTTTGGCTTGATTAAGTGGTGTTTTTGAGTCATATAGTATTTGGATAGGGCATACAGGTAGACCTAAAGAAAATTGAGGCAGCAATGAAGTGGGAAGCACCTAAAAATTTGTCTGAGATTTGAAGTTTTTTTAGGTTAGCAGGTTATTATAGGAGGTTTATTAAAAGGGTTTTCATTAATTTCAGCCCCTTTGACAAAGCTTCTGAGGAAGAATATACCTTTTTTATGGACTAATGAATATTAGAGGAGTTTTGAGGAATTAAACATCAATTAACCACAGCACCAGTGTTAGTTATACCATCTGGATCTAGAGGATATATTGTATATAGTGATGCTTCGTACCAGGGATTATGATGTGTTTTAAAGCAGTATGGTAAAGTGATTACTTATGCTTTGAGTGTTAGGTTCATGCATCTCATAATAATATGTATTAAATATATACAACATAAATAAGACAAAACCTCAAAAACCAGATCTACTCATGCATATAGATATAGAAAAACAAAAACATGAAATGTAAGATGTTTACATACCTTTCTGATGATCTCATTCGTTCTTTAATCTTCTCCACATTGGGTTCTCGTAAACTAATACAATCAATGCAGATCATCTCTAATGAAAGCCCTTACAAAGATAGAAGGATGAAACCTCACTAGGAGATGGCTAGAATTCTTTCTTTGTGCTAGCAAAGACAAAAACTTTTGAGAGAGTTTGAGAGAAAAGGTGTATGTTTAAGAAAATCATCTCAATTTTCTGCATCATTTGGCTTTCCATAACCCTCATCACTAATGGAAAGTTATGGGAAGTTAATAGTCATAAATAACATGCATTAATGGAAGTTATGGGAAGTTAATGACCATGAGTAGCATGCATTAATGGAAGTTATGGGAAGTTAATAGCCATGAATAACATGCATTAATGGAAGCTGAAAACATTTGTTTCTAATCCATTCCATGCAATGTTTTGCTACCACGATCACATCGCGATATAATCCTGAAACACTCTCTCACATCTTGATTCGTCGTTCAAAACCATTTTACTCATCCTTTGGATCTCCTATGTGTGTGACCCATTAGGTTTTCAGTTATGTTGGCCACTTAAATTAACACTTAATTCAAGTAAATCAAGAGTGGTATCTAGCTATACGTCATCCCCTAATTGACAGAAAATTTAGTGGTTTAACTAACCCTTCTATACGCAATGTTACCATGTAGTTTGTCCTTTCACTATCTATACCCTACTTAGTTCAAAGTATGGTCAAAGTGTCAACTCCCACTAGACTGACTACATCACTTCTAGTCCAAGTGATATTAGGTCCTGTCCTGAGGATCTTATTACTCTATGTATCATTGAAGACTCTCTTCATGACACATATCTGCTCTGGTCAAAGACTCCCGAGTAATGACCCGACAAGAGGCTGTGGGTATGATCTCTTTATATCAGGAGGGGTGAATCCTTTATTGGCTATTCAATTACCTCTGAATACCTCAAGTTGTACCTAATCATCCCCCTATAAGTAACCCTGAAAAGCACCAATGAATAGAGTCAAAATATAAGATCAATATCCGAGATATGCTTAAGCTTCTTAAGTTAAAGGATACTTGCACCATTCCTGTGATGAGACTATCATTGACGCTGAAATAGAATATCCATATGATTGTTCTTATAATAGGTCAATCCAATGTACTTACTACCTTTATTAAGCATCCACATGTTAATTCTGAACAACTCATGTCTACAGCTTATGAGATCTACTGCATGATCTAATAAAGGAGTATAACATGCGTTAGTTTATCTAGATTAATAATATCCCATCTCATTAATCTTATGACTAGGGAAACTTTAGATACTAACATAACTACACACACTATGAAATTCAATATTATGATCTCATCATGATTTCCTCTATGCTATATTTTGTATCAAGGACTTCATTAAATCAACTTAAGATCAACATCAAATCCATAAACGTATGAATATCGAAATAATGAAAATGCCTTTATTAATCATAAAATGATTTGTACAATAAGTGCCAAAGGTGATTTCCTTTAGAACACTTCTCTAACAAACTCCTACCATAGGTATGGAAATGTGACACAAAACTCTTTTGGGAAATATGCTTAGTCAACGGATCAGTTATATTCTGATTGGTGGGAACTCTCTCTATCTTGACATCATTTCTACCAGTGATCTCTTTAATAAAATGGTAGCGTCTGAGTACATGTTTGGACTTTTAATCAGACCTCAATTCCTTTGCCTGTGTTATAGCCCCGTTGTTATCATAATACAATTGCACTGGGTCAGCGATGCTTGGAACCACACTAAGTTCTATGATGAACTTAATCCAAACTGCTTCTTTTATCGCTTCTGAAGCTGCAATGCACTTTGCCTCTGTCGTTAAATCAGCAATAATCTCTTACTTGAAACTTTTTCAAACTAACTGTACCACCATTCAGTGTGAATACATATCCATCCTAGGATCTGGAGTCATCCCTATCGGATTAGAAGTTGGCATCAATATACCCGATTAGCACAAGATCACCTTCTCCATATCCCAAGAGTACATCTTTAGTTCTTCTCAAGTACTTAAAGGTATTATTGAAAGCTACCCAATGACCCTCACTAGGGTCCGACTGATATCTGCTTGTAACGCTTAAAGCATACGATACTTCAATTTTAGTACAAAAAATAGTGTACATAATTGATCCTACAGTCGAAGCGTAAGGAATCAAACTCATGCGAGTCCTCTTATTTTGTGTCTTTGGACACATAAATTTAGAGAGTGTAATCCCATGTACCATGGGAAGATAACCTTTCTTGGATTACTTCATGCTAAACCTCTTTAGCATCTTGTCGATGTATGTAGACTGAGAAAGACCAAGCAACCTCTTAAATCTGTCTCTATATATCCTTATCCCCAAAATATAAGTTGCTTGTCAAAGGTCTTTCATAAAGAAGTTCTTAGCTAACCAAATTTTTACTGATTGCAAAGCTAAGACATCGTTTCCTATTAGCAATATGTCATCTACATACAGTATAAGGAACAAAATTGCACTCCTACTAACCTTCTTATACAAGACTCATCTGGATTTTGTGAGAAACCAAACTCTTTGATTGTCTCATCAAATCGGATATTGCAACTCCATGATGCTTGCTTCAATCTATAAATGGATTTCTGAAGCTTGCATACCTTTTCGCCATTAATGGATATGAAACTATTAGGTTGTGTCATATAGAAATCCTTGGTTAGGTTTCCATTAAGGAAAGTTGTCTTCACATCTATTTTCCATATCTCATCATCATAATAAGTGGCAATAACTAGGAGTATCCTAATGGATTTAAGCATATCGTCAACACCTTGCCTTTAAAGATAACCTTTAGCTACAAGTCTAGCTTTATGGGTAACTACATTACCCTCCATATCAATTTTCTTCTTGAAACCCAATTTGCAACTTATGGGTTTTATACCTTCGGGTGGGTCAACCAAATTCCATACTTGGTTTTCATAAATAGAATCCATTTTGGATTTCATAGCGTGAAGCCATTGTCATATTCTAAACTCTTCAGAACCTCTTCATAGGTAGTAGGCTCATAATCTTCTATACGTTGTTAAGTTCACTTATGAGAAATCCGTATCTCTTGAGAACATGACGTATCTTACCTAATCTATGAACTTCTTGTGTGTTAGAAGGTTAAACTATTGTTTCATCTTTATGAACAATAGTCTCAGGTTCAGGCAGTTGATCTGCGTTTATTTGAGTGTCTTGAACTTCCAAATTTTCAATTTTGCTCCCACTGTCTTCTCTTAGAAGAAACTCTTTCACTAGAAAGACAACATGTTTTGAAACAAACACCTTTTGTTCCGAAACATGGTAGAACTGATATCCTAAAGTTTCCTTAGGATATCCTACCAACAGAAACTTATCATATTTAGTTTCAAGCTTATCTTTCTGAATCTACTTCACATAAGTAGGACAACCCCAAACTTTCATATAAGAAAGATAGGGTTTATTGTTAGTCCATATCTCATATGGAGTATCATCAACTGACTTGGATGGGACTCTGTTTAATACATAAATAAAAGTTTTGAGTGCATACCCCCAAAAGGATTTTAGTAAATTCGCTAAACCCGTCATAGACCTTACCATGTCTAGCAAGGTTCAGTTTCTCCTCTCAACCCCACCATTATGTTGTGGTGTGCAAGGTTGAGTCCACTGGGACAATATTCCATTATCCTTGAGATAATCCAAAAACTCTTGGCTTAAGTATTCACCACCTCAATCCGATCGAAGTGATTTAATACTTCTCCCAAGTTGTTTCTGAACTTCATTTCTAAATTCTTTGAACCTTTCAAAGGCTTCAGACTTGTATCTTATAAGATACACATAATCATATTAAGAATGATCATCGATAATGGTAATGAAGTAAACAAAACCACCTTTGGCATGTATGGACATCGGACTACATACATTAGTATGTATTAGGCCTAAAAGTCCACTAATTTGTTCACCCTTTCCCTTAAAGGATAACTTAGTCATCTTGCCTAATAAGCAAGATTCATATATTTCATATGATTCATAATCAAATGACCCTAAACTACGACACCTATGTAGTTTAGACATGCATCTCTCATTTATATGGCCAGGGCGACAATGCCATAAGTAATATGATTTCACATTATCTCATTTCATTCTTTTGTTATTAATGATATTTAGAACTAGATTAGACGTATCCAATATGTATATACCATTGCATAATGTACCCAAAGCATATAACATTCCATTCAAATAAATTGAACAACCATTGTTATTGAATTTTAAATGGAATCCAGCTTTATTAAGACTAGAAACAGACATTACACTTTTAGTCAAAGAAAGTACATAAAAATAATTGTCCAATTATAGTACAAGCCCACTAAGGAGGGTCAATACATGTGTGCCTATAGCTAATGCAGCAACTCTTACTCCATTGCCCACTCACATGTCTGACTATCCCTTGTTGAGTTGTCTACTATTCCTAAGGCCCTTTAAGTCATTACAAATATATAAGCCACTGCCAGTATCTAATACCCATATGTTGTTATCAGAAATAGTATGAATATCAATAAAATAAATACCTGAAGTAAATGGGGCATCAGATGCCTTCTTTTGCTTCAAGGACTCTAGATAGGCCTTGCAATTTCTCTTTCAGTAGTTATTGCCATAGTGGAAACAAGTTCCCTTCGAGGCAGTCTTCTTTGCTTTCTTGACACATCCCTTAGGCCCTACAGATTTCTTCTTCTTTTGGCTTTTTTTCTTCGAACCAGAAGAGTCCACTAGCATCACGACCTTGTCCTTACGGATAGATGGCTCAATTACCTTGAGCATGATGACTAGCTTGGGAATTGTGATGGATATATTGTTCATTTGATAATTAAGCATAAATTATGAGTAACTATTGGTTAAACCTATCAAAATTAATTCAATACTTAATTTATGATCAAAAAGAAAACTCAAGGAGGCCAACTGCTCGATGTAGCCATTCATCTTCAATGCGTACTACACTGAAGATGTCCCCTCAACCATCTTGGAGCGGAAGAGTAATCACGAAGTCTCAAACCTTTCGAACCTTGCTTGCCATAGTCTCGTGCTGCTTTTAAAGCTCCAGTGACATAGTGGCTAGCATAATATAACTATCAATCTCGCTATCATCGAGATGCTTCCTATATGCCCTCCGATAATCATCAAAAGCATTAATAATAGGGGGATCGGGAAGTGGTTCTTCAAAGACATAACCAAGCTTCTCGGACATGAGAAATATTCTCAAGTTCTAGAGCTAGTCAAGGAAGTTTGGTTCAGTCAACCTGTTAGCTTCCATCAATGATCTTAGATTCACAGTAGTACTCATGGTGTTGACTTGGGCAATAGCAACCTATCGTTAAATAGAGAAAAATTAGAATGTACTTAAATGCATGTCTATAAGGACTTTAATAACATGCATTATGGCTCCCACTATT
>JANIIA010056601.1:0-11097 GCA_027478495.1 Erythroxylum alaternifolium
TAAGAATAAGTGCAGCCTAAATTCTTCTTCCTCCAAGACTTCAACCGACTCTTTTTGGACCTCAACTCCACCTGATAGTTTTTCTCCAAACCCCATAACTTCCATATCTTCAATTACAAGCTTGGATGGCCCTCCATCAGAAGGATTGCCAACAGGCTATGTTTCCCACCCTGACGTGCTATTTTGCCCACTAAAGATGCCTAGCGATTGCACCAACCGGCTGTTTTTCCAATCGAAGATCTCCCAACAAGCTATTTTACCTAACAAAGGTGTGCCAACTAGTTGTTTTTCCCACCTAAGATCCCTAGCAACCATGCCAACGGGCTATTTTGGTCAAAAATATTTTCCAACGGGCTGTTTTTCTAATCGAAGGTGCCCTATGGACTGCATTTCCAATTGAAGGCAGCTAACGACTTTGCCAATGGGCTATTTTGCCCATCGAAGGTGTTCCAATAGAGTGTTTTCCCACCAAAGGTGTGCCAACAGGTTGTTTTTCCTACTAAAGGTGTACCAACGTGCTATTTTCCAACTAAAGTTGTCCAACAGATAATTTTTTCCCACCTAAGGAGCCTAGCGACCGTGCCAACACGCTATTTTACCCATCGAAGGTGCGTATCAACCGTGTCAATGTGTTGTTTTTCCCACCAAAAGTGTGCCAATGGGCTGGTTTTCCCACCAAACATGCCTAGCGATTGTGCCGACGTGTTGCTTTTCACATCAAAGGTGTGCCAATGATTAGTTTTTCCTACAGAAGGATTGCCAAAGTGTTGTTTTTCCAACAGAAGGTATGCCAATGGGTTGTTTTGTCTACCGAAGGGGTGCCAACGGGATGTTTTTCCCGCCAAAGGTGCCCAACGAATTATTTTTCGCACCTAAAGTGCCTAGCGGAGGTGTCAATGGGCCGTTTTGTCCACCAAAATGAACCAATGGGCTGTTTTTCCCAACAAAGCTGGCCCACGAACTATTTTTCCCATCGAAGGCACGTAGTGACTTTGCCAATAGGTTGTTTTGCCCACCAAAGGTGCGCCAACAAGCTATTTTGCCTATCAAAGGTATGCTAGTGCGTTATTTTTCCACCGATTTTGCCCAACGAACTATTTTTGCAACCTAATGTGCATAGCGATCGTGCCAATAGGCTATTTTGGCTATCGACTGTGTGCCAACGGGCTGTTTTTCTCACCGAACCTGCCCTATAGACTATTTTCCCAACGAAAGCACCTACTAGCCTTGCCGAATGGCTATTTTACCCATTAAAGGTGTGCCAATGGGCTGTGTTTCCCATCGAAGGTGCACAATGGGCTACTTTGCCTACCAAAGGTGCCTAGCGACTGTACCAACGGGCTATTTTTCTAACTGAATGTCTACCATGGCATATTTTTCCTATTAAAGGTGCTGAACGAACATGCCAATGGGCTATTTTACCCACTGAAGTTATGCCAACGGGCTATTTTGCATGTCAAAGGTGTGACTATAGGCTGTTTTGCCTATCGAAGGTGTGCCAACGAGCTATGATTCCTAGCGAAGGTGTGCCAACGAGCTGTTTTGCCTACTGATGGTGTGTCAATGGGTTGTTTTTCATTGAATGTGCCGAACGGACTATTTTTGCCACCTAATGTGCATAGAGATTGGGCCAACGGGCTATTTTTGCTACCAAATGTGAGCCAATTGGCAGTTTTTCCCGTCGAAGCAACTCCACGGACTGTTTTTGCCACCGAAAGCACCTAGCAACTTTGCCCACCAAAGTTATGCTAACGGGCTGTGTTTCCCATCGAAGGTGCCCAATGGGCTATTTTGCAGTGTGCCTAACGACCACACCAATAGGCTATTTTTCGAATCAAATGTCCACCGCGACATGTTTTTCCCACTGAAGGTGCCTAACGACGATGTAAATGGGTTGTTTTGCCTGCCAAAGGTGTGTCAACAGGTTGTTTTTACCTACCGAAGGTGAGCCAACGGGCTATTTTATGCCCTTAAGATGCCTAGCAACGATGCTAACGGGCTATTTTGGCTGCCAAATGTGTGCCAACAGGTTGTTTTTCCCACCAAAGGTGCTCCACACACTTTTTTTCCCACAGAGGCAGCTAGCAACATTATCAATGGGCTATTTTGCCCACCGAAGGTGTGCAAACAAGCTGTGTTTCCCAACAATGGTGTGCCAACAGGTTGTTTTACCATCGAAGGTGTGCCAACATGCTATTTTTCCCACCAAAGGTGCGCAACAGACTAATTTCCCACTAAAGGTGCCTAACGACCACACCAACGGACTATTTTTCCAATCAAAAATCTGCCGCGGCATGTTTTTCCCACCTAAGGTGCCTAACGACTGTGTAAATGGGTTGTTTTGCCTACCAAAGGTGTGTCAATAGGTTGTTTTGCCTACGAAAGGTGAACCAAAGGGCTATTTTTCACCCTCAAGATGCCTAGCAAGTATGTCAATAGGCTATTTTGGCCATTAAATATATGCCAACAGGCTGCTTATCTCAACAAAGGTGCCCCACAGACTTTTTTTCCTACAGAGGCAACTAGCGATATTGTCAATGGGATATTTTGCCCACCGAAGGTGTGCAAACGAGCTATGTTTCCTAGCAAAGGTGTGCCAACAGGTTGTTTTCCCACCGAAAGTGTGCCAACATGTTGTTTTTCCCACCAAAGGTGCCCAACAAACTAATTTCCCACCTAAGGTGCCTAGCGGCATTGCCAATGGGCTACTTTCCAACGAAAGGTTACTATTGACCATGCCAATTTACTGCTTTTCTTGCTGAAGGTGTGCCAGTGGGCTGGTTTTCAAACCGAAGGTGCTTAACGTTTGTGCCAACATTCCAACGTGTTGCTTTTCTCATCGAAGATGTTCTAATCGGTTGTTTTTTCATTTAAAATGCCAAGCAACAGTGCCAACTTGCTATTTTTCCCATTAAAGTTGTGCCAACGGATTATTTTCCCACCAAAGTTATGCTAATATGCTGTTTTTCCCACCAAAGGTGTGCCTACATATTGTTTTGCCCATCGAAGGTGCCTAGTGATTGTTTTTCCCAATAGATTATGTTTCCCACTGAGGGTGCCCAACGGGCTGTTTTTCTCACCGTAAAGCCTATCAACGGGCTATTTTTCCCACTGAAGGTGTCCAGGAACGATGCCAACATGCCGACATGCCAATATGCTATTTTCTGCCACTGGCAGTTTTTGCCACCCAAGGTATGGCAATAGCATGTTTTTCCCACTGAAGGTGCCTAATGATGGTGCGAACGGGCTGCTTTGCCCACTAAAGGTGTGCCAATGGGCTGTTTTGTCAAGCAAAGGTATGCCAACAAACTGTTTTGCCTACCAAAGTTATGCCAACGAGCTATTTTACCCATCTAAGGTTCCTAGTGACCATGCCAATGGGCCATTTTGGTTGTCAAATGTGTGCCAACAGGCTGTTTTTCCCTCTAAAGGCAGCTAGCAACTATGCCAATGGGTTGTTTTGCCCATCGAAGTCACCTAGCGACCATGCCAATGTGCTCTTTTCCCACCAAAGGTGTGCCAAGTGCTATTTTTCCCACCAAAAGTGTGCCAACGTGTTATTTTTCCTACTAAAGGTGCCCAACGGACTGTTTTTCCCAGCTACAGTGCTTGTCTGCCGTGCTAACGGGCTATTTGTCCCACCAAAGGTCCTATCGATCGTGCCAATTTCCTATTTCTGCCTCTGAAGGTATGCCAACGAGCTGTGCTTCCTACCGAAGGTGCCTAACAAGCTCTTTTACCCACTGAAGGTGCCTAGTGACCGTACCAATGGGATGTCTTGTCCCCCGAAGGTGTGTCAATATGTTATTTTTCTTCTTAAAGGTGTGCCAACGGGGTTTTTTTCCACTGAACGTGCCTAAATAACTACTTTTGCCACCTAAGATGCCTAGCGACTGTGCCAATGGGTTATTTTTCCCACCAAATATCTACCATGGTGCATTTTTCCCACCAAAGGTTCCTAATGACTGTGCCAACGAGCTATTTTTCCTATTGAAGGTGTGCCAACGGGCTGTTCTGTTGACTGAAGATGTGCCAGCGGGCTGTTTTGCCTACTGAAGATGTGCCAATGGGCTGTTTTACTCGCCTAAGGTGCCTAGTGACCATGCCAACGGGCTATTTTGGCCATCAAATGTGAGCCCCATGGACTGTTTTTCCCATCGAAGGTAACTAACAATTTTTCCAACTTACTATTTTGGCCACCGAAGGTATGCCAATAGGTTGCTTTTCCCACCGAAGGTGTGCCAACGTGTTGTTTTCCCATTAAAAGTTTCCAACGAACTATTTTTCCCATCGAAGGTGCCTACTGACCATGTCAACTGGCTATTTTACCCATCAAAGGTGCGTCAACAGGTTGTGTTTCCCAACGAGGGTGCCCAATAGGTTGTTTTTCACACGAAAGGTGCTTATCAATTATGTGAACATGCTATTTTTCCCACAGAAGGTGTGCCAGTGGGCTGTTTTTCCCACTAACGCTGCCCATCAACGATGCCAACCTGCCCATGTGTTGTTTATCCCATAAAAGGTTTGCCAATGGGTTGTTTTAAACACCCAAGGTGTGCTAACGTGTTATTTTTCTCACCGAAGTTGTGTCAATGGGCTATTTTCCCACCAAAGATGCTTAGCGATTGTGCCAACGTGTTATTTTGCTCATCGAACGTGCCTATCGACTATCTCAAGGGGCTGTTTTTCCCACCGAAGATGTTCTAATAGGTTATTTTTCCCACCAAAGGTGCTTACCAACCGTGCCAACTAGCTATATTGCCCATCGAAGGTGTTCCAATCAGTTATGTTTCCCACCAAAGGTGCCCAATGGGTTGTTTTTCCCGTCAAAGTTGCTTAACGATCGCGCCAGCAGGCTGTTTTGCCTACCGAAGGTGTGCAAATAGGCTGTTTTCCCTTCTAATGTTTGCCACGAACTGTTTTTCCCACTAAAGGTACCTAAAAACTATGCCAACGTGTTCTTTTGTCAACCAAAGGTGTGCCAAAGAGTTCTTTTGCATATTGAAGGTTTGCCAATAGGCTATTTTGTATACCGAAAGTGTGCCAATAGGCTATTTTTCCTACCTAAGGTGCCTATCAACCATGCCAACGTGCTATTTATGCCGCCAAATGTGTGGCAATGGACTGTTTTTTCCATCGAAGGTGCCCCATGGATTTGTTTTTCACCGAAGGTGCCCCATGGACTGCTTTTCCCACTAAAGGTAGCTACTAACTTTGCCAACGAGTTGTTTTGCCCACCAAAGGTGTGCCAACCGGCTGTTTAGCCTATATAAGGTGCCCAATGGATAGTTTTTCCCACCTAAGGTTCCTAGCGATTGTGTCAATGGGCTATTTACCCAACAAAGAGGCCTATCAACTGTGCCTAGTGATTGCGCCAGCGTGCTGCTATTCCCACCAAAAGTGCCTAGCGATTGCGCCAACATGTTGCTTTTCCTATTGAAGGTGTGCCAACGATTAGTTTTTCCCATCGAAGGATTGCCAATATGCTATTTTTCCTACCGAAGGTGTGCCAATGGGCTATTTTACCTACCGAAGCTATACAAACGGGTTGTTTTTTCCACCGAAGCTACCCAACGGATTGTTTTTCCCACCTAAGGTGCCTAGTGACTGTGCTAACGAGCTATTTTGTCCACCAAAAGTTTACAAATGGGTTGTTTTTCCCCCTGAAGCTGCCCATGGACTATTTTTCCCATTAAAGGAACCTAACGACTTTGCCAATGGGCTATTTTGCCCATCAAAGGTTTGCCAACAGGCTATTTTACCTATCGATGGTGTGTCAATGGGCTGTTTTTCCACTGAATGTGCCCAACAGACTATTTCTGCCACCTAATGTGCATAGCAACTGTGCCATCGAACTATTTTTGTCACCAAATATGCGCCAACTGGCTATTTTTCCCACCGAAGCTACCCCACAGACTGTTTTTTCCACAGAAAGCACCTAGCAACTTTACCCATCGAAGGTGTGCCAATGGGTTGTGTTTCCCATCGAAGACGGCAAACGGACTATTTTACTAGGTGCTTTGCGACCGCATTAATGAGCTATTTTTCCAATCGAATGTCGGCCACGACATGTTTTTCCCATTAAAGGTGCCAAACAATTGTGTAGATGGGTTGTTTTGCCTCCCAAAGGTGTCAATAGGTTGTTTTTCCTACTGAAGGTGTTCTGACGGGCTGTTATTCACACCTAAGGTGCTTAGCAACCATGCCAACGGGCTATTTTAGTAGCCAAATGTGTGCTAATAGGTTGTTTTTCCTACTGAAGGTACCTCACGGATTGTTTTTCCCATTGAATGCAACTAGTGACTTTGCCAACGGACTGTTTTGCCCATCGAAGGTGTGCAAACGAGCTATATTTCCTACTAAAGGTGTGCCAACAGGTTGTTTTCCCATCGAAGGTGTACCAACATGCTATTTTTCCCACCAAAGGTGGCGAACAGACTGTTTTTCCCACCTAAGATGCCTAGTGATCGTGCCAACGGGCTATTTAGCCCACGAAAGGTGCCTATCGACTATGTTGCCTTGTTACCTTTCCCTCCAAATGTGTGCCAATATTCTGGTTTTCCTACCGAAGGTGCCTAATGACTATGCCAACGTGCCAACATGCTACTTTTCCAATTGAAGGTGTTCCAATAGTTTGTTTTTCCCACTGAAGATGCCAAGTGACTGTGCCAATGTGTTGTTTTTCCCAATGAAGGTACACCAAAGAGATATTTTCCCCACTGAAGTTATGCCAATGTACTGCTTTTCCCACCAAAGGTGTGCCAACATATTGTTTTGCCCATCAAAGGTATGCCAAAGGGCTATGTTTCCCACTAAAGGTGCCCAATAGGTTGTTTTTCACATCGAAGGTGCCTATCAACCATTCCAACGTGCTATTTTTCCCACCGAAGGTGTTCCAGTGGGCTATTATTCCCACTGAAGGTGCCTAGAAATGATGCCAACGTCCCAACGTGTCGTTTTTCCCATTAAGGTTGTGGTAACTGGCAGTTTTTCCCACCCATAGTGTGCCAACGCGTTGTTTTTCCCATCGAAGGTGTGCCAACGACCTGTTTTGCCGGCCGAAAGTGCCTAGCGACTATGCCAACGTGCTTTTTCCCATCAATGGTGTACCAACGAGCTGTTTTCCCCACCAAAGGTGGGCCAATGTGCTATTTTTCCCACCGAAGGTGCCCAACGAACTGTTTTTCCTAGCTAAGGTGCCTGGCTACCACGTCTATAGGCTATTTGTCCTATCGAAGGTGCCTATCGACCATGCCAATGTGTTGTTTTCCCACTAAAGGTGTGCCAATGGGCTATGTTTCCTGCCGAAGGTGCCCAACGAGCTATTTTGCCCACCGAAGGTGCCTAGCAACTGTACCAACGAGCTGTTTTGCCCACCGAAGTTGTGGAAACTGGTTGTCTTCAATACTGAAGGTGAGCCAACGGGTTGTTTCACCGACTAAAGGTGTGCCAATAGGCTGTTTTGCCTACTCAAGGTGTGCCAACGGGTTCTTTTACCCACCTAAGGTGCCTAGTCACATGTCAACGGGCTATTTTGGCAGCCGATGTGTGGCAAAGGGTTATTTTTCCCACCAAAGGTAGCTAGCGTCTTTGTCAACGGCTTGTTTTACCTACTAAAGGTGCCTAGCGACCTTGTCATTGTCCTTTTTTCCCACTAAAGGTGTGCCAACGGGCTGTTTTTCCCATCAAAGGTGTGCCTACGTGCTGTTTTTCCCATCGAAGGTGCCCAATGGACTGCTTTCCCAGCTAAGGTGCCTGGCTATTGTGTCAGTGGGCTATTTGTCCCGCTAAAGGTGCTTATCGACTGCGCCAACGTGTTATCGTTCCTATGGAAGGTGTGCCAATGAACTGTGTTTCCTACCGAAGATGCCCAACGGGCTATTTTGCCCACAAAAGGTGCCAATGACCATACCAACGGGCTGTTTTGCCCATGAAAGGTGTGTAAACTTACCGTCTTACATATCAAAGGTGTCCCAATAGGCTGTTTTGCCTACCAAATGTGTGCTAATGGGCAGTTTTACCCACATAAGGTTCCTAACGACTATGCCAAAGAGCTATTTTGGCCACCGAATGTGTGCCAACAAGCCATTTTTCCCAGCTAAAGCACCCCACGGACTGTTTTTCACACCGAAGGTAGCTAGCAACTTTGCCAATGGACTATTTTGCCCACCGAAGGTGTGCTAACAGGCTGTGTTTCCTACCGAAGGTGTACCAACAGGATGTTTTCCCACCGTAGGTGTGTCAACGTGTTGTTTTTCCCACCAAAGATGCCCAATGGACTATTTTTGCCACCTAAGGTGCCTAGCGACCATGCGAACGGGCTATTTTACCTACCGAAGGTGCCCATAGACTGTGCCAACTTACTATTTTTCACTCCGAAGGTGTGCCAATGGGTTGGTTTTCCCATTGAACGTGCCTAACAATTGTGTCAATGCACCAACGTGCTGCTTTTCCAATAGAAGGTGTTCCAATAAGCTGTTTTTCCCACTGAATGTGCTAAGCGACTTTGCCAACATGCCAACGTGCTATTTTTCCCATTGAAGGTGAGCCAACGACCTATTTTTCCCACTAAAATTGTGCCAACGTGCTGTTTTCCCTCCAAAGGTGTGCCAACAGACTGTTTTTCCCACCAAAAGTGCTAGGTGACTGTGCCAATAGGCCATTTTGCCCACCAAAGGTGTGCCAACAGGCTATGTTTCCCGTCAAGGGTGGCCAATGGACTGTTTTCACGTTGAAGGTGCTTATTGAATGTACCAATGTGCTGCTTTTCCCACCGAAGGTGTGCTAATGGGCTATTTTTCCTACTGAAGGTGCCCAACAATGATGCCAACATGCCTACGTCTTGTTTTTCCCATCAAAGGTGTGCCAATAAGTTGTTTTTCACACCCAAGGTGTGCCAACAGGCTGTTTTTCCTACCAAAGGTGCCCAGTGTTCCAACTTGCTATCTTACCCCCCAAAGGTGCCAATCGACTGTGTCAACATGCTGTTTTTCCCATTGAAACCGTACCAATGGGTTATTTTTCCCACTAAAGGTGCACAGTAACAATTCCAATATGCCAGCATGCTGTTTCTCCCATCAAAGGTGTGCCAACGTGCCATTTTCCCCACCCAAGATGTGCCAACGTGTTGTCTTTCCCACCGAAGGTGTGCCAACAGGCTATTTTTCCTAGCAAAGGTGCCTAGCAATCATGTCAATGTGCTTTTTCCAACCGAAGGTGTGCTAACGTGTTCCTTTTCCCACCAAAGGTGTGCCAACGTGTTGTCTTTCCCACTGAAGGTGCCTAACGAACAATTTTTCCCATCTAAGGTAACTGGTTACCATGCCAGCGAGCTATTTGTCACACCAAAGGTCCTATCGACCGTGCCAACATACTGTTTTTCCCACCGAAGGCATGCCAATGGGCTGTGTTTCCCACTAAAGGTGCTCAAAGGACTATTTTCCCCACTGAAGGTGCCTAGCGACTGTGTCGAGCTGTTTTTTTTCTGAAGGTGTACCAACTGGCCTTTTTTCCTACCGAAGTTGCCCAACAAACTATTTTTGCCGCCAAAGGTGCCTAGAAACTGTGGTAGTAGGCTATTTCTCCCATTGAATGTCTACCAAGGGAAGTTTTTCCCACTGAAGGTGGCTAATGACTGTTCCAATGGGCTATTTTGCCCATCGTAGGTGTTTCAATGGGCTATTTTGCCCATCGAAGGTGTGCCAACGAGCTATTTTGCCTACCAAAGGTGTGGCAACGGGCTATTTTTCCCACCTAAGATGCTTAGCGACCATGGCAACAAGCTATTTTAGCTACCAAATGTGTGCCGACGAGCTGTTTTTCCTACTGAAGGTCCCCACAGACTATAATTCGCACCGAAGATAGCTAGTGACTTTACCAACGGGTTGTTTTGCCCACCGAAGGTGTGTCAACGAGATGTGTTTCCCACTAAAGGTGTCCCATCAAGCTGCTTTTCCCATCAAAGGTGAGCCAACGTGCTATTTTTCTAACCACAAAGGATATTTTTTCCCACCAAAAGAACCTAGAGACCGTGCCAACGAGCTATTTTACCACTGAAGGCACCTATCGATCGTGTCAACGTGTTGGTTTTTGCCACCTAAATTGTGCAAATGGGCTAGTTTTCCAACCAAAGGTGCCTAGTGATTATGCCAACATGCTACTTTTCCTATTGAACGTGTGCCAACGGGTAGTTTCTTCTAGCGAAGGATTGCGAAAGTGCTATTTTCCCACCAAAGGTGTGCCAATGGGCCTTTTTACCTACCGAACGTGTGCCAACAGGTTCTTTTTGCCACCGGAGGTGTCCAACGGATTATTTTTCCCATATAAGGTGCCTAATGACCATGCCAACGGGCCGCTTTGTCCACCAAAAGTGCACCAATGGACTATTTTTCCCACCGAAGGCAGCTACCGACTTTGCCAATGGGTTGTTTTGCTCGCTGAAGGTATGCCAATGGGCTGTGTTTCCCATCGAAGATGTCCTAACAACCATGCCAATGAACTATTTTACTCATCAAAGGTGTACCAACAATCTGTGTTTCCCACCAAAGGTGCCCAACGGGCTATTTTTCCCATCGAAGTTGCTTAGCGATCATGCTGAGGGGATGTTTTGTCCACCGGAGGCGAGCCAACAGGCTATTTTTCCTACCAAAGGCATTCTAACAAGATGTATTTCCATTGAAGGTGCCTAACGGATTGTTTTGTCACCTAAGGTGCCTAGTGACCATGCCAACAGTCTATTTTTCCCTTCGAAGCTACCCCAGGGGTTGTTTTTCACATTGAAAGCACCTAGCAACTTTTCCAACAGGCTGTTTTTCCCACCGAAGGTATGCCAATGGACTATGTTTCACATAGAAGTTACACAAAGACCTATTTTTCCAACCAAAGGTGCCAACCAACTGTACCAAAGGACAATTTTGCCCACCAAAGGTGTGCCAACTGGTTGTTTGCCTCCTTAAGGTAAGCCAATAGGTTGTTTTCCCATCGAATGTCCTTTACGAATTGTTTTTCCCATCGAAGGTGTCTAGCGATCATGTCAACATGCAATTTTGCCTACCAAAGGTGTGTTGACAAGCTATGTTCCTACCGAAGGTGCCCAAC
>JANIIA010056611.1:0-11096 GCA_027478495.1 Erythroxylum alaternifolium
TTCCATTATCTTAGGTTATGTGTCGGAATGACCTACGGGCGTCCCGATGCGTATCCCAGGGTGATGGGGTGTTACACGAAGAGTTAAGTGCTAAGAAGAGGTAAAACGAACAATCATGGAGGATGTATATTAAAGGGAGCAAGGGACTCTTGCAGAATTCAATGAGCCTTAATTTGGTTGGTAGAACCACCCCGAATTTTATTGGCCTAACAATGTAAGGAATCATTTAGGACATCAAGACCTAGATGAATTTCAATATGATGAATCTAGTTCATGGGATTCCAATCTGGATAAAATCATGGATAAGCTTATGGATATGGAAGAGAACTAGAAGAGATTGGAAAAGAAGTTTGAATAAGTAACAAAAGATCATGCATCTTCTATTCACAATCTAGAGGTTCGAATAGGCCAGCTTTCTAGGGACTTTTGTAAGCAAAGTGTGGAAAACTGTTTGCGCAGCATGAAAGTAAATTCAATAGAGTCATGTCAGGCTATCGTACTTAGGAATGGGGTAGAGCTAGAAGAACTAGTGAGAAATCAAGCTAATCCTGACCTTATTGAAGACCAAAAACTCAAGAAAAAGGATGAAAACCCCTCATACTATATGCCAGATATTAGTACACCATGCTTAAACATCAAAAAATCCAGGATAGATGTCCATATAAAGACCCTACCTTTTGGATTGATGATGATGAAGTGACATTCAACATGAATGGTGCATTTAAGAATCCGAAGGTTAGTAGCTCATTCGGGATAATTGATGTGTTCGAATCTTCTGAAGAACAAAAGTACAAAGAACAAATGTCAACAAACATCAAGTTGGAAGAAATTATGGAAGTCTCTATTCAGGAAGCAGAAGAAGTAGAGGAAACGAAGGTGATTATAGAAGAAGTAGAGCAATTCACCTTCGTAAAGGACAAACTATTAGATTTAACAGACGATTCAGGGAGTTTTGTTATTCTCTATTTTATTGACAGTTTGTTAGTGAAAAGGACACTACTGAAATTAATTAATTTTCATAACTTTATTAATATTGTCCTTCTGATCATTTTGCAATTTGCAGCTTACTCACAAGCTACAAAATTGATGTTAAAAGAAAAAGGTGGAAGCAAGCTGCTCATAATTGATCCTAACTGAATTTTAAAGGATGAAGGTTAAGCTAATGACAAAAATTAGCACGTTTAGTAGTTAGAATTAAATTGTTGTGTAGTTAGGTTTGTTTTAAATTCTTAAATAATTTTTGAATGATATGTAATGGTTTGGATTGCTAATTTTTTTGCTCTCTTGAATCACTTATAAGATAGAGAAACACTCTCGATTCTAAGCAAATTTGGTCTCAACACTATCACCATCAGCACAGCAGTCAACATGATAGTTTTGTATTCTAACCCTTTTCTTTTCATATTTTAGTATTTTCTTCTTATTTTTTATATATTGTGTTTATTTCCCCTGAGTGCGTTTATGTACCCTTCTTACATTAAAGACAATATGTTGTGGGGAAGGTTGTGTGTTTTTACCTTGAGTGTAAATTTTGCATTTTGTATGATAGTTTGTTTAGGTTGCATGATGTGAATTGTGTGAATGTGTCAATGGCGTAGATGGAGTGAAATTTATTTAATTTTGAACATCGTCCATTAGGTTGTAACTAATTATTAGCTTGCAAAATTAGTGAATAAGGAGACTTTGGATAAATATGCAGCTTAATTAGGATTTAGGGTAAATTTAGCTCCTTATAGGTTGTCGCATTCATTCATAATTTGAGGCCTTTCAACTTAAGTAGCTTAACTAGTATTTTTTACGAAAATGAGTAGCTTAAACAAAAACATAGGCAATTAAAAAAATGCATTTATTTTTTGTTAAATAAATTACTATTCCATTGGCCTTCGGGTTATGAATAGAGCGATTAGCCAGTTGAAAACATGATATAGCTGAGTAACCGAACCAACACGCATCACAAAATATATGCCTTCGCGTCAAAAAACTATAATGATGTTTCAATGAAGCTGTTTAATAAAAAACATGACTTAGTTGAGTAGCCGGATTGACATTCATTACCAATGTTTGCCTCCGTATAAGAAAACTAAGTCTATGTTTAAAAATGAACTAAAATTTTTTTTGTGTTTCCTTAATAAAACCTACCGAACTTGTAATAAGCTTGACTTTTCATGACAATATACTTAGGAATAGTTACAGAGTCTAAAAGACCAAAGAATTTTTAATGTATGTGTACAATTGAAAAGGGTAAATAAATTAGCACTTAGATCTTGATTAAATTGTATATTTAGTTCAAAGCCCTTAGACACAGATTTTGCTTATTAATGATTAGATATAACTTATAGGATTGTGTTTAAGATTAAATTTATTTCATGAAGTTATAGCCATTGCCTCATTATTTCATTATATGTTGTGAGTTTGTTGTTTTGTTTACGTAAGGACAGGTAAACGTTTAGGTGTGGGGATGTTTGATAGTTGTGAATTGCATTGTGTTTTAGGGTTTAATTTGTTAAATATTTAATGTTAATTTGAGTGTTTAATGTGTGTTTAGGTTTTAATTGTGTTAGTATATGTGTTTAATTGTTTTTATGGGTTAGTATGAGTCTTTGGGCTTAATTGTTATATTTTTGAGGTACCTTGATAGGTTTGTTAGTATTTCAGGGTAAATGATAAAGAATAGAGAAGTTTCAAAAAGTTTCAGGCCAAAAACATGGCTCATGATCATGGCACAACAGGCTACTATCGTGACAGAAAGAGGAGAGCTGAAAGGACCCTAGCCATGATCGTGCGCTTTGGGCCACGATCGTGACAGAGAGCTACGTGCTAGGCCACGATCGTGCACTTTAGGCTATAATCATGACCGAAAGGGTTAGACACTGGCCACAATCGTGGACCTGCCTACGTCGGGCTGATACAGAAACTCGAGTTTTGCGAGATTTGTTTGACCGTTTCGACCAAGAATTGACTCTAGGGCTTCCAAGATATAAATAGAACATTACAAGACAGAAAGAGCAGCCTTTTACAGAGCCTTTCACTTCAGAAAATTCAGAACCGTAGAGAGCTATTGAGTGATTTGAGGAAGGAGACGAAGGAAGAGAGACACATAGATAAAGCTTAACATGAAGGACTTCTCAGAACAGGTGGTTTCCCGTAGTCACTGCCTCCATGAGTTCGTTCCGACAATATTTTCAATTTTCATTTCAATTTTATTGAAGTATGAAATTGGGATAGTTATTGAAAATAGTTGTTGGTGAATGTCGATTTTGTCTAAACTCACTTTTGGGATTTTGATTCTTAAGAGCTATGAAATTTGATTCATTGTGTTTTAATTGAGTTATTTTGTGATTCGATAACTGTTATTCATAATTCAGCAACAAACTGAGAGGGCTAAGTAAATATCATCAATTTGGGCTAATGAGAGTTAGGTAAATTGATATATAAGAATTGAATCAAACCAGTGTAATCGTGTAACGAGAGATCGAGCATAGTTTCCTGGTAGATTAATAGACAACTTTAAAACTAATTTAGGTTTTGGGTCAATTTTGAATTAAGAGATCACAATTCCATAATTTAAATTAGGGATTATTAATTATGGTTTAAAGATTATAACTCGAGAGAGAGTAATCCACCCTATGACCTATTAGACTAGATAACTTGATAATTGCATATTTGATTAGATTTTCATTAATTTCAAATTAAAATCCCCTTCTCTCAATTGGTAGTTCCTAGGTTGATTTTGGCTGTGTGATTCGCTACTTGTTTATTATTTCCAAAATTTAATTCTGGTAATTGATTGTTTGACTAATTAATTTTTTGCATTATTTATTTATTTTAGATTATTGCTACTTAGTTCCGCCTTAGATTTTATGATTAGATTACCCCTCCTCATGGGATCAATACCTTAAGTACTACACGAATGACCCATGCACTTGAGGTATCATCGAGGTTAAAATAGTAAACTTAGCATACATAAACCTGTGATCAATAAGTGCAAGTGAGGATACTTTTATATACATGTCTAACAATTAATATTGAAAATTCCACAATCTCTAGCTTAATGTAAAGCTCCTAGTCTTGATGGCTTCAAAGTCTTAAATTTTATTAAAAAAATTAAAACATCATGAGGAAAAAAATTGTTAAAGTAGCTCAGGAATTTTCAATAATAAAAAACTCCTTAAAAAGCTTAATAGTATATTCATTACTCTAATTCCCAAAGCTAAAGAGCATAAGCCTCTAAGAGATTTTAAGCCTATTTTATTTTGTTCTTTGATATACAAGATCATCTGCAAGGTGACTGCAGAGAGACTCAATTCCATTCTTCTTGGTCTGATTAATCCCACATAATTTGCTTACATTCCAATGAGACACATTGGGGTCAACATAACTATAGCACAAGAGTTGTTTAAGAAGTATAACAGGAGAAGCAGTATCAAAAATTGAGCTTTTAGAATTGATTTTTAAAAAGCTTATGATACTATTGATTAGAGCTTCATCATCAACACCTTAAGGGCATTTGGCTTCCTATATATCTTCATTGATTGGGTTTCTTAATATATCACTTCAGTCTCTTAAAAATTTCTAGTTAATAGACAATCTAAAAAGTTTATTAATGCAACTAGAGGTATTAGACAAAGGGATCCCATTTCTCTTCACTTATTCTTATTAGTATCTGAAGTACTCTCCAAACTTCTCAAATGAACTAACATACGAAATTCTAACTTCAAATTTCATTCAAATGTAGGAAACTCAACATTGTAAGGCTTAATTTTGTTAATGATGTGTTTATATTTTCTAAAGAAGACATAAAATCAGTCTCAACAATATCAAAAGTTTATAAAATGTTTAAGAGGATTTATAGCCTAGTTATTAATAATGAAAATCCAACTTCATCATCTTTGCTATTGCTTCTTACTTATCTACAAGAATCTCGACATACAATGATTTCAAAGAATCCCATCTCCCTATCAAATATCTTGGAGTTCTTATCTCCTCTATCAAACCTGTATTCTCTAAATTTAAGCCTCTTAAGGAGAAATTCAAGAGCAGAATAGAGAACTAGAGCTCCAATTGATAAAGTCAGTACAATCCTCACTTACCAACTACTGGGCTTCACACATTATTTTTCCTAAGGCAATGACCAAAGAAATATAAAAACTTTTTAGAAAATTTCTTTGGAATACAAATGGTAAAGGTAGCTACAAAGTAAGATGTTGTGAGATATTAATGCCTAAAAAACTTGGTGGATTAGGAGTTCCTCTAATCAAAATGCTCAACTCTAACTTTCTTACTAAGAGGATTTTAAGATTATTATATAAACAATCCTTATGGGTTAAATGGGTGCATTCATACATAAAGTGACAAAACCTATAGAATACCAAC
Organism: Erythroxylum alaternifolium; assembly: GCA_027478495.1. Lineage (NCBI taxonomy): Eukaryota > Viridiplantae > Streptophyta > Magnoliopsida > Malpighiales > Erythroxylaceae > Erythroxylum > Erythroxylum alaternifolium. Next base: position 5,374 of record JANIIA010056611.1, read on the forward strand.
ATAGTAGTCAATGCCTCATCACTAATAAATTCCTTGCTAAAGTTAAGGATCATAATTAGACATTCTTGTAAACATATAGTAAATTATGGCAAAATCACTTCTTTCTGGCATAATAACTGGATCCTTTTTGGTCCTCCAGTTGCTATCACCGCTGCTACTCCTGTATATAGATCTTTATCCTCTATCACCGCTGCTATTCCCATTATGGATCTTTCTATCTTATCTCCATCATCTGCATTAGTTAGTTTCCTTTCAATTATTGTCTTTAATAATTTTAGAGAAGATTCAATTGAGTGGTTATAGACTCATTCTAATACTTTCTCTATTGCATCATACTGGTCCCTCTTCAGGAATACCAATTAAACTGTCCCCTAGTACAAACTCATATAGTATAAGCGTAACTCTCCTCATACCCTAATCACTTTATGGCTAGATATTAGAAGTAGACTGTCTACAATTGATAAAATAACACTAGCTAGTGAATTTTATGCAATTCATCCTCTAAAAATATTGATCATATCTTCTTTCAAAACTATTATAATCAATACATGTGGAAGGAAATCACTCGACCATATCATCTAGCCAATCCACTAGATTCTTAGTCATACATTATTAAATGGTGTAGCAAGATTTAGATGAAATGTGAAGGGGATCTATAGGCATTCAGAGTTGCCTTTAGTTACCTAGTTATTGACAAGTAAGCAGAAAGATATAAGATGATATTTTGTGACTTACAACCACCAAATAAACTTCCTTGCAGATTTTGTGTTTCAAAATTAGATAGCAATTTTTGCATACAAATGCAATTACAAATTTAGTTCTCAATGTCAATGACTTGGAAATTTAACTACCTTCTTAAATCCAAGATGTAGTCACTTGGGATTTCTAATCACAATGTTGTAATGGTTATTTAGTCTTTGATTGTATCGCTTATATAAACTTTTGTCAACAATTGACTTCTTTTATTAATACATTTTCTTTATTAAAAAATACATACAAGTAGAAATAAAAAATTGATGACTACAATTAAGATCAAAGTAAAATCTTATAAGTTACAAGAATGGAAAGCTAGTTAAGTCTCCTTTTGAGTGAGAATGAGGCCTAAATTTGAGCTTTTTTTATAAGGAAAAATGTTATTTATGATTCTATAACCTATTGTCTACAAAATATTGTTGTTGTTATTGTAACAGTCGATACAAATTCTTTTGTTTCTTTCCTCCCATAAAACAGAGACCAAGTAGTTGAAAGCCATCATGAAGATCCATTGTTCACCTTCAAGCATCATCTTAATCTTATTGCACCTTTCAACTAAATAGTTACAGAACCAGGAGGATTGGCATTGTTACAGAGATTAATAATTGCAAGCTATTAGTGATTACTATACTGATATTGAAAGAACAAATTGTCAGTACTTTTATGAGAGTGTCTGCATAGAATACGCTAGTTAGGTAAACATACATAGTTGGCTCTTGTGTCCAAAGTTAGGATTTTTTTTTCTATGGCTATCTAGGAATCGATAGGAGCTCAAGGTGAATTCTATTTATGCAATACTATTTTATGCCATAATACATGCTCGTTTGAGTTCCTTAAGAGTGATCGACATGAACTGTTGGTGAAGTCCCATGATGTTATATGTGTCCATCTAACAAAATCTTCATAAAAGTTTTCTATTACAAAACTAGATACGAAAAAGGAAAGTGAAGATACCAGGAGAAGGTCCGCAAGGTTTGTTAAAGAAAGAGCTTTTGTAACTGTGACATTTAATGCTAGCATATCTTCCAAAGGAGTAGTTTCAATTATTGAATTTAGGAGGCCAAAAGGATAATAAAGATCATGTCAGAAAGATATATGCAGACCATTCCTAACTAAATACTTACAAGAGTTTCTGATAATATTTCTCAAGAAAAATAAGGATTTCATTTGGGAAGAAGCATTTATAGGAATTTTAGTGATCTAACGGGTTCAGCTGACCTACGCGTAGTAGCACTAGTCAAAATAAAATAACTAGACTACTACTGTAGCAGTGGTGAGTCTAGGTCGATCCCATAGGGAGTGTTTGATTAGCATATAAAATGAAATTAATTAGTGTTTAGGAAAAATAAGGAGGGGGTTTGGATTTTGGAATAAAAATAAAATGAAACTAGACTAATAAAAACAAATTAAATAAGACATAAAAAAATAATAAAAATGGAGAATTCAGTAGGGATCTGGTTCTTTAGTTCAATCTCGTCCTACACCCTAATTAAGCATATTTTATTGATTTGTTGTTCTCAAACCTCTCCTAAAAACTATTAATCATTGGTTAATAATTAACCCGAGTTTTTCCTTAAGTTTTGTTTAATCAAGATACGATCATTAATTAAACCTAACCACCAAATAACCTAGGATACGATCTCTAGATTTAATTAGGCAATAGCATTACGAATTAGGAAAATCGATTAATTAAGGCAACAATTACATATGATGCGTCATTAACTTAGGTCATGTTATCCGTAATGATTACGAATCATTAGTCATTACACATGAATTTCAGCATAACAATTATAGATTATATTGAAATTCTAGCAATGGGTATACAATTAAACGATTCAATGAATGCATTAAAATCATCTTTTCACAATCCAAATGGGTTCATACACAAATAATCAAACAATAACGATAATTTAATTATCCATACACAAAACTCAAATCAATTAACATAGGATAACATAATCAATTTTTAATGAGAGAAAGAAACAACAAAAATAAGAAAATACACTTAACCTGGATCGTCAACGTCAACGTCACCTCTAAACCGACGTCGAGATGTTTAGCCCTTGATAAGTCTCTCCCAGATAAATGCTTTAATCCCTATTAATATCCCTACTGAAAACCCAACGGTTCTTCACTCACTACCAAGCTTCTTCTCTTGACTACTATTCATCGATGAGACAATTAAACATTTAGACCAAGCTACTATTCACTCTTCTCTTCTCTTCTCACTTTGCTCTACTGCCATTGTCCTTCTTTTCTCACACAACTCTCCATTTTATTTTGCTATCGCCACCACTTGTCACTGTAGCTTGATGTGACAATTTAAGATCAAGAGTCAACCTTAACTATTCATGCCACATAACCCGCGTCGAACGCAAACATGCTCTGCATTTAACGCAGTGCTCTCCACCTTCTGTCTTTTTGGTTCTGTTTTCTCTTCATACGCTGTCATTTTAGACAGCCTCTTTGATGCTTCTAATGGCTTCAAAACTTCATGCTTTAATCTTATATTTGTGTTCCATCATTAAATCTACATGTAAAATCAATAGGAACATAAAATGAGCAATTAAGCATAAAAAATAGGAATGAATTCAAATGAATTAACATATAAAAATATAGCAAAATCCATTTATATCAAATACCCCCACACTTAGCTTTTGTTCGTCCTTAGGTGAAAACATTCAAATTAAGCTCAAATACCCAAAAAGATTTACTCAATTCCCATATTTTCCAAGATTATATATTTATAAGCAAAGATGAATGACTTTCAAAAAAATCATAGCAAGAATTCAACATTTAATGCTTCTACTTATGATCAATCAACAAGAATCATCTTCAAAAATCGAGCAATCTAATGGTGGTGTCAGAAAATGTGTTTAAGTAAAATATATCTATAGGTACACTCAAAACCAGTCATGATCATGTCATTCCACAGCTTTACATATCATTTCATTTCTTCACCACTAAAATTGACATGCAAAATAATGGATCAAAGGACTTTTCAAGATTTTAATGTGGGTAAAGGTAAAGTGAGATGTGTTTAGGTCAAGTAGCATGAAAGCCATCAAAGCTAGTGAAACAAAAGTAACACTCATAAAAAATTGGGTACTGTCAGCTATAGCGAATGGAACATTTATACTTCATAACTTAGTTCAACTCTCACACACCAACCATATAAAGCATATATCAATATGAAGGAATCACTCATACAATTTATGCCAACAATACACTGAAACCACAAGACTGAACCATCCAAGCCAACATCTACCTCTTATAAAACATACTTAAATATCACATTCATTACAACTCTAGGAAGATGCATTATTCATGAATAACTTTGCAAACTTATATGCTTCCTCTTTGATACATTTATTTAAACATATTTTTTCTTTTTCTTTTTTAGTGTTTTTCTCTTTTCTTTCTTTCTTTTCTTTAAACGTTAAAAGAAACTACATTAACATGGGAATTTCAATGATAAAACATAACAAAACATCCCAACATTAACCAACCCACATATATGTACACCCCCACAATTACACTTTTGTATAACCAAAAACTCACCATTCACAAATGTTCCACTAACTTTATAGCTTGGGTAGGACATTTGGTTAAGTATAATGCATGTAATGTGGTTGATACAAAAAGAAAGGCTAATAAGGCTCAAAGGGGCTTATTAAAAAGGAAAAATCATCTAATGGGTAGGTTATTCGGCTAATGAAATTTGAAAAAGTAAAGAATGCCTAATCATATCCATGTTAATGCATGTGATAAAAATGTGGTCTCAGATATAAATTCAACACAAAAATGGGATGTACATGTCATGAAGGCCACACATTATCAAAAGATAATGAGATTTATATGGATGTTTCAATTTAATAAGGTTCAAAATCTCACTGACTTTGTCTACCACTAGACACTACTTTTCTAAAGATAATGCATATTGATCAAATCACAAGAGTAAAAATACTTGCTGAAGTTGCCTTGAAATTCTTTAGTCTTCATTCTCTACTCATGACTATATATCCCAAAAGCAACAGAAAACCAGCAAATGTTTCTTTTTTTTATTCTTTCTCTCATTTTGATTGAAAACTTAAAACAAGCAAAAATAAACCAACAAAGAACACATATTCATATAAAAGAAATGCGAAAATGTAAAGAAAAGAAAATTTCTTCCCTTGGGTTGCCTCCTAAAAAGCTCCTTCGTTTAGGGTCGCTGTCTTGACTCCATACCTTCCTCACATAACAAAATTGTGATTTTCTGGTGGCACATGCGGTTCCTCCATGTGAGGTTTTTCCCGATAGGCTTTCGTTGATAATCATTAACCTCTAGCATCCTCCCTATCTTTAGATTCTTTATCTCTACTGAGTCCTTGCTCTCTTGAAATAATTCAATTGACTCTTCACATTTTTCTTCATTTAATTTTTCCAAAACTGCACTCCACAGCAATGGTGTCAAAATTGACTTGCGCGTCGTAACTCTAGTCAAAATAAAATAACTAGACTACTACTGTAGCAGTGGTGAGTCTAGGTTGATCCTATAAGGAGAGTTCGGTTAGCTTATGAAATGAAATTAATAACTGTTTAAGAAAAATAGGGAGGGGTTTGGATTTTGAAATAAGAAAATAAAATAAAACTAAACTAATGAAAACGAATTAAAGAAAACATGCCAAAAATGACAAAAATGGGGAATTTGGTAGGGATTTGGTTCTTTGATTCAATCTCAGCCTACACCATAATTAAGCATATTTCATTGATTTGTTGTTCTCAAACCTCTCCTAAAAACTATTAATCATGGGTTAATTGTAACATCCCCTCACCTATTGTCCTGAATAGTAGTGGATAAGTGTACAGTGACATATGCATGCATTCATATATGCACATGCATAGTATATCAGTGAATTTTGCACATGAAATGTTTGTACATGCATACATGACATTTTCCCGGTTTTTGGATTGTGATTAAGTGAGCT
>JANIIA010056622.1:0-11096 GCA_027478495.1 Erythroxylum alaternifolium
CTAATCCAATATCAATCTTAACCTTAACCGAAAAGAAAAACTTACTCACACATATTCATCAATGTAACATAAATCATGGTCATCTAGGGTCTTAATATAGGTGATTAAGCTAAATTAGGACTAAATATGCATTCAATCAAGCAAAAATCAATATCACAAAAATTATCACAAAAATTATCCTAATCTAATATGAATCTTAACCTTAACTGAAAAGAAAAACTTACTCACACATATTTATCAATGTAACATAAATCATGGTTATAATATATGGTTGCATTGATTAAATCTACACAATTAAAATAAATATGGAATTAAAAAATCAAAAACACCCAATATTTATTTTTCTCCCGCAGCTGTATTTTTGTCGCGTCACTAGCTTCGTTATGTTTTGGCCAAGGCCCTCTGGTCTCTCTATGCCAGCTTTTCCTCTTTGGTACTGTAGCTCCTCCTCCTCACGCACTTCTAGCTTTGTTCTCCTTGTTTAGTATTTTTTGTCCAATTGTTGACTTGTTAATAGAGAGTGTATGTGAGTAGTGTGCGTGAGTCCCTCTTGCCATAGCTGCCAACGTCTCCTTCGTCTCTACCAGCTCATGTTTTTACCACCAGCTCAACGTATTTAATCTCTAGCTGCTTTGATTGTTGCTCTCCAGCCAGCTGCTTCATATTTCTTTCCTAAACAACCATCTACCAACGTTTCTTTTTACAACTAGCTGCTTCGTTGTTTCTCCTCATCTTGCAACAAGATCAACATTATTCCATATACCACCAGCTGTCACGTGAGTTTGGAGTGTTGAGTGGCATGTAACATCTTGAGAGCTGGTCCAACGTGAGTGATGGAGTTGGTGAGTATATCATGAGTGAGGGCTGTTTGTGAGTGGTGGAGTAGTGTTCTCTTTTTGTTACTCCTCCCAGTTGTCCTCATTATTCACGCACACTACTCTCCACCACCAGCTGCTATCTTCCTCCCTTTTTTGGCCAGCTTTCTACGTGATTTTAGGAGAGTCTTTAGGTCCACTTTTTACACTGCCTTGGTTCGCACACATTACTGTCTTCTTTTCCCTTCTGTGCCGCCACCACTGCTTCACATTACTAGCTGCTGCAACTCTTCTATCCTATACCTTGATGTGACAAATAAAAATTGTAGTTTGGTCCACATTTCATGCATACTCACGCTGTTGTCCCTTACCTGTGCCGTCACCTTATTCTGTTTGTGTTCTCTCCATTCAAAGTCTACACAGCTGTACTCTTTCACGCAAGCCCAACCACACTTCTTGTTTTTCCAGCTCTCTTTGTTTCATTTCATTAAACCCTTATAGTCCTACCTTCTTATTCAAACTTATGCATAACCGTTTGTGCTGCTAGCTTCACTCCTCTTTTGTTTTCTATGCATTGAACGTCCATTTAGGTCTCCTTATCCCACACTTTTTGACCAAATTTTAATTTATTCTTCATGCAAAAATCGTGATTGGTACCATGTCAAAACGTTAACATTTTTTGGTGGTATCCTTGCTTATTTTGAGGGCTTTTCTTACTTTATACTCTTAAATGTTCCAAAGCCAATATGTGCTTAAAATTAAAATAAATAACTTTTAATTAATGCAATTTAAATATTAAATGGACAAGAGTCTAGCAATTTATGTATCAAAAATTAATACAAAATGCCCATTAACAATCCCAAAAGGTAAGAGCTCCAACTTTAAATTCCTGCAACTGTTGTGTGTGTAGATGTACGAAATTAAAGTTATAAGATGTACTGGGTATTTTTAAAGTCTCGCAGAGTCTCTAAGAAATAACTAGTCTCTCACTACGTTTCTTCTCCATCTAGTTTATGACTAGTTGTTCTCTAATATTGTTAGAGATGACATCTATGATTGAATGAATGCCTCTTTCCCTTCCTACAAATCTTCTGTTATTTCTCTCCCTCCAGATCTCCTAAATGCATGTTGTTATGGCAACCATGTATACATCCTTGTTATGTTTGGATGCATGGTTCAGTAGTATCTTATGAATAATACCATTAAGGTTTCTTTGATAGCAGTTAAGAGAACATAGCGAGGAAATTTGACATTATACTCTATTAGAGAATTCGCATATGAAAAATAAATGGTCTTTATCCTCTTCCTCTAGGTTGCAAAGGATGCATCTTTTAGAAGAGCTAGTCTGTCCTTCATGGCTAACCAGCACAGGAAGCTGGCATTAGGCTTGATAGTATTACTCCATATCAACTTACACCAACAAATTCTTGGGTTTGTCCCATGCTTTAGTTGTTTAGCTTGTCTATTTGTTATGTCCAAAATAGGTAGCCCATTCCATGGATAAGTATCCTCTCCTACATTGAGTCTATACTATTGTATCGAAAGAGATCTAATCTCCTCATAGGAAAGATCCCAGTTGCCGTCTGCAATTAATTCTTAGATTCTATATTTTTTTAAGAATCTATCTAGAATATCCCTAGCTATCGGATTGTAGAAGTTCTCCTTGCCCTGTCTAATTGTCATACCATAATAAAATTCGATCCCCTTCCCCTATCCTACAAGTGATTTGGTGTTGAACTTCCTCCTCCAATCTAATGATTTCATTAAATAACCATGAGAAGCTGTCTTTAGGTGTAATTACTCATAGACTACCATAGTGATTCTTTTCACTCAAAATTCTCCACAACCTTTTTAGCAATAAGCACTTGTTGTTTCTTCCAATTAAATCCAACCCCAGTCCTCCTGTAGCTTTTGGTTGACATACGTGAGTCCAGTTGACCTTAACAATTCCTCTTTCTCCTTTCTCCTTTCTCCTTACTCTATAAGAAATGTTTCATTAGTTTTGCACCGTTTTGACCAGCCTTTAAGAAAGGAAAATGTGAAAACACCAATAAGTAATAGACATAATAACAAATTTCAGTAGCTAAAGTTTCCTTCATAGGATAGCGATTTGTTTGTCAATGAACCTAACCTCTTTTATATATTTTCTATAAAGGGTAGACATTCTCTAAATCGTAGTTGTCTCGATGAGATAGGGATGCCTAAATAAGTGATAGGAGGATCATGATTTCCCATTCAAGTTATAAGAGATATATCACTAGCTAGATGTGCAACACTTTTCGATAAGATAAAAAAACTTTTTTAAAGATTGATGCTCAGTCCTAATATCTCCTTGAATCTTTATAAGCTATTCATTAGTACTGTACTGAGGACATATCTGCCTTACTAAAAAGGATTAGATCATCTGTAAAACATAAACTTGTTAGTGAAAGCAATTTACAATTGGTAGGGAACTTGAAATCTAGATTTGACGAGATCTTGTATTTCATCATAAGGGTAAGAATCTCCATGCATATTAGAAATAGGTAAGGGGAAAGAGGATCCCTTTGTCTAAGTCCCCTTGGGCCTTTAAACATCTCAATGGGACATGATTATAATCCCAAAGGAAACCACACAAATACACTCTTTAATCTAATTGATGAATGTTTGGGGAAGCCCATAACACCCTTTAGTTTGCAGTAAAAAACCCCAACTGAAAATGTCGAAAGCTTTCTGGCGATCCAATTTTAGTATGCAGTTCTTAGGGGATTTTCTTCTTGTGTATCCTGTGAAAAGTTCCTGCAATATTAGGATATTATCTCTAATATTCCGCTCACTTAAGAATGCTCCTTGGTTTTCACTAATGATGTAGTGTAGCATAGATTTCAATCTATTAGCTAAGATTTTAGCTATATTCTTATAACAGAAATTAATGCATTAAATAGGCCTGAAATCGCTCTATGTAGAAGTGTTATGAGTTTTTGGAATCAAACGCAAGGAAGTCTTGTTGATCTCTTTTAGGAGTACTCCATTTTTGAAGAATTCATGCGCTGCTTCTTTCATAATCTTCCCTATACTATCCCAAGTTTTCTTATAGAAGAACCCATTCAACCCATCCAGTCTTGGGGCTTTCGAACCCTTCATTCTAAACATCATTACCTTTATCTCCTAATCTGTGACCTATCGGATTAAGAGATTCACTTGATCTTCAAGAATTTTTGCTAAAATGAACGTCTTGAGATTTGCATTGATTGTTGATCGAGATGTTGAAATGTGTAAGTTTTAATTGATTAACCTCGATAATCTACAAGCGTACAGGTCATTTGTGTAGTACCTAAGGTGTTGATCCCACGAGGAGGGATAATCTAATCCTAAAATCTAAGGCCAAAATAATTTGCAAAAATTCAAAATGTAACGAAACTTAAATCAGAATTCAATTAAATCAATTCAAGAATCAATCACGAAAATATTAACAATTTAGTAGTTGCAACACACACTCAAGACTCAACCTAACGAATTATCAATTGAGAGAAAGGGAATTTTATCTAAAATCTTGGTTAGATTTGAAGTTATCTAATAAACTATCGAAAACTTACACAAGATCTCTTTTTGCACAATTTACCAATTTGATTTAATTATTGTTTTATTAAATCACCTAACTCTTGTTAGCTCAATTTAATTATTTTCATTCAATTCACCCTCTCAGGTTATTATCTAATTATGAATGTCTAGAATTAAATCACAATAAATCCAAATAATGCATAAGGAATCAAATTTCATTAAATCAAAGATAAAACCCTGAAGGTGAGTTTAGAAGCAACATCAACGTTAAAAAATCCTATCATCAACTATTATTCCAATTCTATACAATAATAAAACTGAAAATAGCAAGAAATATGAAATTGAACAGACAATGGAAGGCAACAACATCGGGAAACTCTTGATCTGGGAAGTACATCAAGTCAGCTTCTTCTCCTCTTCTCTCTTCCTTCTTCAATTTCTCTATCTCTTGATAATTCTCTTTAGGGTTTCTCTGAAAGTGACTGATGCAAAAGCTCTCTCTTCTTCCTTCTCTTCTTATTCTTTAAATAGTCTCTTATGTCTTGGTAACCTTAGGGCTTTTCTAGGGTCTGAATTTTCCAAAAAGTCCCTCGAAATGTGAATTTTATAAGTGTCTGCACATTTGTTTGACGTAGACCACGATTATGGCCTACATCTAAGCCTTATGTCATGATCGTGGCCTAATTATGGGTTGTTGTTTTCACTCAAATGTCTCTAAAACTTCTCTGTTCTTTGATGTTGACCCTGAAACACTAGCAAACACATCAAAGTGCCTCAAAAAAGTAATATTTAAGCACAAAAGCTTGTACTAACCCATAAAATACTTAAAACACAATTAATTAACAAACTAACATAATTTTAACCTAAACATATACTAAATGATTGAATTAATGACTAAATACATATCAAACTATGCCCTAAAACACAATACAATTTACCCTTATCAATTGTGTTAGCATTTCCTTCAACTCCTAGGAGCTTTTGGAAGTGTGACAAGGCATCTTGAGTGATTTCAATTTGCTCATACAAGATCTCCCCTGATTCTGTTTTAAATGAAGTTATCCTATTCACATTCCTCTTTGCTTTAATAGTATTAAAGAAAAATCTTGTGCATTTGTCTCCATCCTCAATCCAATTAACTCTGGACCGTTGTCTTAATAATGGGTAGTGGTTATCAAGTACTTGCAAGTAAAGCTTTAGGGCCTCCTTCTCCTTCTTTGCAATAATATCATTAGTGGGATTGTCAGCCAGGGATTTCTGTATGAGTGAGAGCTGAAGTTTAGCAGCTTCTATCCCTTGGTATGTGCTCCCACCCTTACTTCCATTTAAATCTCTTAAATTCCTACTTTATCGCTTTAAGTTTTTTCATACAAATAAATTGTTTAGTACTCGTAACTTCTAACTCCAAACCCTTGATAATAGCTTCTTGGAATCCTTCCACAGTGGTAAGGAAGTTGTTAAACCTGAAAGGGTGTTTAAAAAAAAAACCATTTTGAAGAGGTTGTCAACCCTGGATCCAAAAACACAGGTTTGCTATTTGAAAATTTTGTTAACCACTCCATATTCACCAAAGCCCTATCCAGCTTCTTTCTAATATGCCAATTAGAACTTTGCCTTTTGCTCCAAGTAAATCTATGACCCTCGTATTTAACATTAGAAATTTCCACATCTTTTGTGCATTCAAGCAAATTTATGTTGTAGTTGAGTAAGTTACAATTCCTTTAAGCTTCTGATTGATAAATAGTGGAGTTAAAATCACCACTTATAATCCACTGACCATTAGCTATTCCCTTTAGTCTTCTCAATAAATTCCATAGGTCTCTTATTTGAAAAGTTGTATTATGACCATAGACAAAGGTAGCCAACACTGAGATGTGCTCAATTTTGAATGTCATTTTTATATGCATAAATTGCTCACTTGCTTCCAAAACTTCCATCTCTATAAGATCTTCATCATAGACTAGGATGATTCTCCCATAACTATGGTACTAGTGATTAGATATTATCTGCCATTGGCTTCCAAAATAGCTTAATTTATTCAAATTTTTTATTATAATTTTTGTTTCTAGAAGATAAAAAATTTTAGGCTTCTTATACCTAACAAACTCCTTTAAAATATTGAGCTTCAAAGGGTTGTTTATTCCTCTAATATTCCAAACTAGAAAGGTCATGTAATATTGGATTTACCTTTTGAGCCTTTCCTACTACTCTGAATGCTCTTTCTAGTTTGGACTTGTTGAAAATTTTCCACCTAAAGCATGAATTCTAACTGTCGAGGCAAATTTGTGACTACTTGCTGTTGAACTTTAGAGGGATTTCCCTTCTGCAGTTCTCCTTTATTTGTATTACTAATAACATGTTCTTCCATTCCCTCTGTAACTGTCATATTCCCTGATTCCATTAGTATTATCTGTTGATCCACTACAACGTGTTCAGTTTGGTCCCCATTAGTCTCATAGGTTAGCTTTCTGTCTACTTAATTGACCAATTTGTGATCCTCTGATATCCTTTTTCTCTAATTCAAGTTCATCAATTTCAGGTTTCCTATCTTTTTTATTCTCCTCAAACCCCATCAACTCTCCATAATCTCCCCTGACAAAAACTTTAACTATTGCTTTCCATATTTTGCCCTAAAGTTATAGGGAAGTTTTCTAATGGTAAGTTACCATGACTTTATCCTCCTTTAGGGAATTACCATCAGCTAACCTTAAAATGGGGATATAATCTTTCATCTCCTTTGAAATGCCCATACTTACACATAATCTCTGTTTCCTCAATGCTATATTCTCACCCATACATATTGGTTTTCCCAAGTAGCTAGTTAATAGGCTTAGGCCTTTGGTGGTCCAATATTCTAGTGGAATATTGTGGATGTTTGCCCATAGTGGAATGTTCTTTACTTTAATTTTTCTAATTCCATACTAGGTTGCCAGTTATGGAGGAATAAAGGAAACTGTGAGATATGCTATGGTCCTCCCTCAATCATGTTTAGAGCCTATGCTTTTACAATAAAGGTAATAATAATGTTGTCATTTTCAGTTAACATTGTCTTTTGAATGCCTCTTCCTTTCCAATTTCTTTGAACCCATGCTTGTATTACAGAAAAAGGCAGGTGTTTATCCATGAAGAAACCTATTAATGTTTTTTCACCCTCCTGTAAGATGTCAAGACTTAGGGCCACCATCACCTTTCCATCTATTTCAACTAGGGGACTCTATCAAATAGAAGATTTGAAGCTTTCCCCTACCACCTATTTCCATGTTTTCCTTTTTTCCATATTGTTTTAGGTCTCATTTGCTATTTTGACTAGCTTGGGAGGGTTTGAGGGTGAATCTGAGGGAGGTATATGGTTCCTGATGTTGGAAGCAAGGAAAGAAGGCTCTGGGATTGCATGAGACTTAATAAAGGAGGAGGATGAAGGGGACTGGATCTTTAGGTATGGATTTAGGTTAGCTCGTGGCGGATCAAGGGGGTTCAAATGAGGAAGATGGTGAAAAACGCAAGGGTAAAGGGGGAAATTCAAAAATATTGGGAGGTGTTAGTTCTGTCATGTTTACTAGTTTAGGTATGGTAGCAACAAAGCAGAAGTTGGAGCAGTAAAAGTTGGTTTAGAAATGGTAATTAGAAGAGGGCGGGAAAAAGGTTGGTGGAGGAAAAGAAAGCAATGCCCCTGGACAGGAGGAGTAGCAAGGAGGATGGAGGAAGAGAATGGTGGATTTACAAAGTTACAAGGGTAAAAGGAAGAGAGATTCAACTAGAGTAACAAGTCGGAGAAGCTTGAAGGTGAAAACTCAAGTACCTTGAGCGCTACATCCTAATGATACTAGTGTTGAAGGCTAGAGAGACAATATCCTTTACACCAGTTGTAAAGTTCTCTTAACATTTTCATATAGATACCATTAAAGGATAAATGCTTATGTATCTATAGTAGTAATGATAAACTATTTTAAAAATCACTTCTAAAGGAGCTACAAAAAATTCTCAAACTTTACAATAAGGTACAAATATGGGATTAATGCTTTATTATGTTTTATGCATTAATCAAATTACATATTAAAGTGATCCTTGCTTTTCAAAATTTTAATGTAAAAGCTTTATTTCTTCATTTACTATAAGTGAGATTAAATCTCCCTTGGATTTATTAATAATTGTATCGAAGCTAACATTAATTTCATAATTGGATTTTGTGTTTAATTCTTATTTATCAATATTTTGAGCTAATTTTACAATTATTGCAAGCACTAATTGCTAAAGTTAGATTATGTTTTGATTAACTCTTTTTAAAATCTAAAAGTTTCATATTGATATCCTTTAAATACAACCCTATACTACAGTCGTCTGAGTTCAAAATAGGTATACACCTATTATGCTCTTAAAGTTATTATGCAATAAGCTAAATTTTCTAACTAGAAGCATATCAACACAACTTTGATGCTAAGATCAAGCATATCCCAAATGTTGTAACTGAATAACTAATATTGCTTTTTAAATCATTTTTACTAATGGGGTTTTTTAGACTTGATTTTGGTAATTATGATTTAATAAAGTGTAAAACCTTAAAATCACAAAAACCTTTTGCAATGGTTGTTGATTTTATGGATGTTGATATTTAATGGGAAGTTGTTAGAGTTGTGCAACGACGATGGTTGGCTTTTAAAGTTGCGTAACGAGTCAACTTATAGCAGTAAAGATGGTAGTTATATCTCTTTAATTATATGGGGATTCATACTACTCCTTTTGCCAATGAAAATAATATTTAGAAGGTAGCTTTTGGTGATGGTAGATGATTAGAAAAGATGATGTGGCTTGGTATAGTGATGGTTTTGTTGCTACCATTGGTAAAAGGTCCAACTGATAGTGGTGACCAGACAACTTATGAAGATAGCTTCAATAGATTAGAGATGGTCTAGGCAACAACCACTATCATATGATGGTGAAAACAAGTAACCATTAACAATGGCACGATGAATAGTGGTGACAATCACTATAATAAGGTAGATAATAGGCTTTGAAAAAAAATGTAGTCAATTGTTTGAAAAACATTGCCTATAGTTATTTGTTATGTTTCTACTTCATTGTATAAAGAGGTGCCAATTTCTCGTAGCTAAAAATTATAGGTGATGTTTCTAGAAATCGTAGAAAAAAAGTATTAGCTATAAAAATTTTTGTAACTAAAGCATTATAAAAATATACCTAAAAACCACATATCAGTTGACGTTGGTTAGAAAAAAAATTGGCCCTAAGTGATTGACAATAAAAATAACATGTAGTTAATAGTTTTGGTTACATTTTTATCCTTCATAGCTATATTAGTGACAGTTTTTGTAACATAACAATATGTTATTTACTACATTTTTCATAATATGGCGATATATTATTTTCTACATTCTAATATGCAGAGACATGTTATTTGTTATATTTTTAATAATGTAACAACATGTTATTTGTTACATTTTTAGTTTATGATATTAAGTAATACATTTTGTATATAATATATAGACATATTTTTTATTGCGAATTATTTGTTAATATTATAAGATTAAATTGTGGAGAAATATTATTAATTCTAAATATCGAGCATTATATATGTAAAGTAAAACTATGTAACAAAAGTAATATAACATTAAAGGATGATCCTTTATTCATATACAAGATATTAATTGAAACTTGAGTAATTATTATAGACAAAAAAGAAGAAGAGATCACTTCAAAAATTTGAATACATCTGACATATTAACAAAGATACTCAGATTACAAAAACATTTGAGCATAACCCGAATGATTACCTAGTGTTATGGAAGTCCATGAACATATAATCATCCGAAAAGGATTGTTAAAATCGAATAAAAATATTGTTAAAGTAATGATACACTAAGTATTTGGTTCTGATTAAAGCAAACACCACATAACTTTACCATTCACAACATAGTCACTCATCAGTTTACCATTCACAACATAATCACTTATCAGTTGAAACTTCATCCATTCTACAATCTAAGAAAAAAGTATTAAAATTAAATTACAATATATGCAGGAAATGATAGAATAAGTATAAGAGATATAATTAATGCCCTTCATTTTCCTCTTCATTTCCATTGTAATCTGGGCTAAGTAACCTTTTGAAAAACATATTATGTTTTGCTATATTAGCTCAAGTTTTTCCTCCCGTAATAACTTCAATCTGTAATGCAACCCTAAGCTTATTGTTTTCCTCTTGAAGGTGTTCAATGATTGTTTTATGTATTGAGGTTGAAATGTTTGGCTTAGGGTTATAGCCAAGGCCTTTCACATAGCTGGAACGAGTACCAAGTACTATATTACAAATGTCTTCCATATTGAGCTCATTCCCCTCAAACTTAGATTTCTCTAATAACTCTTACATCTTATTCTAAAATAAAAAAGCAACAAAACCAATATTCAATCCGCATATTACTATTTACTATTACATTAATAAACGAACATAAATACTGAACAAACTTTTATACTTATATAATTGATTTAAGCTTCTTTTGACACCCTTCCTTTACCTTCCTTATAGTGAGTGACTTTATAAAATGTGATCCTATCACACTATTATCCATGTAATTCCTTCTCACTCTATTATATGAAGAAAACAAGGCACAAAAAATAATTTAGTGTTTATTGATTTAGGTATAACTTGTAATGTAACATCCCCTCACCAATTGCCATGAATAGGAGTGTATAAGTGCATAGTGACATATGCATGCATTCATATATGCA
>JANIIA010056653.1:0-11095 GCA_027478495.1 Erythroxylum alaternifolium
TAATAATAACTCCAAAAATTAAATTCATCAAAACCTCATAATTCATTTAAATCATGCTTAACTAGAGAAAAAAATCTGGGGGCCAACATTAAATGTCAATTCACTCTAGCCAGAGAGTTTATAAATCACTACTAATTAAGAACAGTGGAACATTTTATCTAATTATTTTATAGTGACAAATCTTTTATCAACTTACTCTACTATATCTATATGGTTCATATTGTATCTAAGTACTATTAACTGAGATATCCTAAATAGAATATGTCATAAGTAGCATCAAAACACGGTAATTCTCACATGAGAAAAGTTGGTAATCTCAAGGCTAAGGATCAATTATACAATCATTATGATGAGGAAATCCATAAACAAATAAGTAATATTCTATTTGGGATCCTCATAATTAGGTTAGATTAATGAACTTGTTCTCTAATAAATACCCAAACATTTTTAAATATCTTTATACTTTATTTTTTAAGATCAATTAATTTTTTCATAAAAAAGAAACATATCATGCTCCAGTTTTATTTTTCATAAATATCACAACTTAATGAAACTACAACTAGGAAAGAATTAGAAATAATACATAAATATAAGTTTTAAGTGAAACTTTCTGAGTACATGTTTAGACCGTTGATAAGACCTTAGTTTGTTTGCTTGTGCGATAACACCATAGTTGTCACATACAATACTATAAGCTCAACAATGCTAGGAACTGCTCCAAGTTTAGTAATGAACTTTTTGATCAAAACTGCTTCCTTTTTGGCCTCTAAAATTGAAATGTATTATGCCTTAGTTATAGAATCTACAATGATTAACTGTTTGGAACTCTTATAACTTACTGCACCAACATTTAGAGTGTAGATTTACCTTGACTATAATTTACTATCATCTAAATCTGACAGAAAACTTGCATTTGCATACCCCTGAACTCTTAGTATAACTCCTTCATAAACTAAAAAACATCTTTAGTCATTCTTAAGTACTTTAAGATGTTTTTACAATCGTCTAATGACCATCACCAGGCTGCTTGTTATTATCAAAGCATAAGAGACATATGGTCTATTACACAGCATAATATGTATAATTGATCCAATTGTCGAAGCATATGGAATACAATCTATTGTATCTCTCTCTTATTATGTCTTAGGACACATACTCTAAGTGAGAGAATTATCATATGATATGGGAAAGAATCTCCTCTTAGAATTCCCCATGTTAAACCTGTTTAACACTTTGTCTATGTATATGAATTAGGGTAACCTAATAACCTCTTTGATCTATCTCTATATATATCCATTCTTATAATATAAGTTGTTTCTTCCATATCCTTCATGGAAAAGGTCTTCAACAACCAAATCTTTACATGTTATAGCTTTGGTATATCATTTCCAATCAACAACATGTCATCCACATATAGCACTAAGAAGACGACTGCATTCCCACTAACCTTCTTATAGACATATAGTTTGTTCACACTTTTGATAAAATAGAAGTCTTTATTATCTTATGAAACCAAATGTTCCAACTTTATAACACTTGCTTAAGTCCATAAATAAATTTTTGCAACTTGCATACTTTGATTGGGAAATCTCTTGGATCCAAAACCCTTAAGTTGTGTTATATACACATCCTCAAGCAAATTCCCATTGAAAAATACTATTTTGACATCCATTTTCCAGATTTTATAATCATGAGATGCAGCTATAGCAAATAAGATCCTTATAGATTTAAGTATAGCTACTAGCAAAAAGGTTTCATCAAAATCATCTCCTTAGTTTTTTGTAACCTATAACCACTAGACTTACTTTGCACATATGTATGTGCATTAACATCCATGCTAGTTTTCCTCTTAAAAAACCTCTTGCATCCAATAACTACAATACATTCAAGAGTATCCACCAAATTCCATACCTGGTTAGTGTATATGGATCCATTTCAAATCTCATGGCATTATTGTATATGGATCCATTTCAAATCTTATGGGCATTATGCCATTTTAAAGAATCAATGTTGGACATTTCCTCTTTAGAAGTTGTATGCTCATTATTTTTGAATGATACGTTGCCCCCTTTTTAATATGCAAATCTAATTTAGTGGGGTAACGATGTATCCTACAAGTTCGTCACATATATTTGTCTCTTAAACTCTCAGTTGTACATCATATGTATTAACTTGAGGTTCTTATTCCATTTAGATGTGAATTTATTGTTCTTGAACTTTTCTAAGTTCTACCTCGCTCTCGTTACTTTCCTTGAGAATAATTCTCTTTCTAGTATTATAGCATGTCTAGAGACAAATACCTTATGCTCAAGAGGATGGTATTGATATTCCACATTCTCTTTCAAATATCCCATAAATTTGCATTTATCTAACCTAGCTTGAAGCTTATTAGATGTTGCATGCTTCACATAAGCGTCATCCCCATTAAATCTTTAGGTATGATAAGTTTGGACTGCTGCCATTCCATATCTCATATAAAGTCTTGTTAATCAATTTGAATTGAACTCTATGTAAAAAGTAAGCTGTAATTTTAAGGGATATCCTTAAAAGCAGACAAGAAGGATTATATAACGCATCTTTAAAATGTACCATATCTAATAGAGTATGATTTCTCCTTTTAAACACTCTATTATAATGTGGAGCTCCAGTTGGAGTCTATTATGAGAGAATCTCATTCTCTTTTAAGTAACCAAGAAACTCGTGGTCCAAGCATTCACCATATCAATCAGATCTAAATGTCTTAATACGCCTTCTAATTTGTTTCTCAACCTCAAGTTTAAATTCTTTGAACTTTTCAATTGATTCAAACTTTTGTTTTGTTAAGTGCACATGACCATATTTAGAATGATCATTTGTAAATGTAATTACATATGAAAATCTTCCTCTAGTATAAGTAGACATAAGGCCACACACATCTAAATGTATAAGCTCTAGTAACTCATCGGTACATTCCACTTTTCCATTAAAGGATAGTTTGCTCATCTTTCCTAATAAACAAGATTCACAAGTTTCATATTATTCATAATTAAAAGGATCCCAATATCATTCTTTATGTAACTATGTGATTCTAGCTTCGTTTATACAATCTAACCTATAATGCCATAAATAAGATGGATTTTGGTCACTTAACTTTCTTTTCTTGCTATTTATATTGAGGATTGGCCTTTTAAGATATAATTCATACAAACAATTTATAAGTAATTCAAATATATAATAAACATAATATTTTAAAAAAGAGCAACTTTTATTCTTAATAATAAAGACAAATCCATTCAAATATAAATAAAAATGGAAATGATGTTTCTAGTAACAACTAGAACATAATAACAATTATTTAATTCTAGTTCAAGGCCAGAAGGCAAAGCTATACTATAAGTTCCTATAGCTAATGCAGCAACTCTTTCCCTATTGCCAACTCATAGGTCCATTTTGCCTTTCCTCAATGATTTACTCTTTGTTAACATCTACATATTATTACAAATATGAGAACTATATCTAGTATCTAATACTTAAAAATGTAGAATAAAGTTAGAAACATTGATCTTAATCATAAATATACCTAAAGAAGTAGCTTCCTTAAGCTTCTAATCTTTCAAGGTAGCAAGATATGCTATATAGTTCCTGTTCTAATGTTCATTAAGTCCACTGTGAAAACATGTGCCCTTGTCATTGGTCTTCTTCTTAACACCACCTTTTGGCTTTTCTACTATAGCAAAAGCCTTATGTTCATTGTTATTATTCTTCTTAGAACCCTTTTCTTGCTCTTGGAAAAATTCATAATAAGAATAGAACTAGATTCCTTCTTAAGGCACCCCTTAGTAGTTTTAAGTATATTTAACAATTCAGGCAGTGGCACATCCTTTCGGTTTATATGAAAGTTTATAATAAATTGTGAAAAGCTCAAAATAAGAGACTGTAGCACCATATCAATTCTCAACTTATGGTCTATGACAAAACCTAATTGGCCTAATTGTTTAATATAGCCTATCATCTTCACCAAATATAGCTCCACTAAAGATCATTTTGCCAACTTGCATTGGAATAAATCTTTGGAGAACTAATACCTTTTCACCTTGCTTTGTACATTAAACAACTCCTTAAGATGCACAATTATAGTAAAAGCATCCATATTCTCATGCTACCTCTAAAGCTACAGAAACATACTAGCTAGCATTACACATGTAGCTTGTTCAACATCATCAATATAACACGGATATCTCTCTAAAACCTCATCAGTCGCATCCAAACTAGGTTTTGGTGGAACAATAGTGTCAAGAACATACAATTTCTCTTCTTACTTGAGAACAATTCTCAAGTTGCAAAACTGACATGAGAAATTGGGTCCAGTTAGTTTGTTGGCATCTATGATTTTCCTCAGCGACCTATTTGTACTCATCTTCTTTTAACAACCGAAAGATATAAAAGAGCAAGTATTTCAAATAAATAATAACTTTAATAAATATATGATTACTCCTATTATTTTATTCAAAATAGTAGCCCTCAATATTAAGTCAAGAAATTATCAAATAATTTACTAGTAGACTAAGATCCCATTCAAAATAAGTTAATCTTGAGTTACTCAATAAACTAACTCAATTTGAATTAAGTAGATAACAATTTTATCAACCATAACTTATGTGAGTCCTTGATTCGTTAACTCTTTGCCAAAATATATGTTATATATTATTCCTAACCTTGCCTCTAAATTCATATGATCATGAGTCACATATCTAAATAATTCAAATTTAGTTAAGTAGAACACATTAATTTTAGATAAAAACATATTCAGGTTAAAGGGGCCTTGAGTCACTGACTAAGCCTTATAATAAACAAAACTCTAGTTTTTAATCGAAATTAACTATCACACTCTTAATGTATACTTAATATTTAATTAACAGATCTGAAATTTTAAAAATTTAGGTCCCATAAGAAATAATATAATCTCATTTTATTAATAATTTCTAACATAATCTAATAATGAAAGAAATCCTTTAAAACCTTTGTTGAATTCTAATTATTGATTTGATAATAAATTTAATTTAATATTTCAACTCTTTAAAAATTAAACTAAATGCCAAAATATTCCTAATAAAGATAATCCTTTAAAAAATTTTCAGATATTTAGAAAAACAATTTTCTAAACTTAAACCAATTTAATCTCAATTAAATTAAATTAATTTAAAAGACTCAAAATACATTAAAAACATTAAAATGTGGTAAGGGGTTGTTACTACACGCATGCTTTCTATGATGCATTGTAGGGTTCACCACCAGACGTTATATCCACTTTTCATATTAAAATTTCTTTTTGGTAAATCATATTAAAATTTTGTTTTGCGCCACTGCCTCCCTTTCATTTGTTACCATCGTTCTTTGCTACTTCCCATCCCCAGTGCATCTTCTATGAGCATGCTTCTATTCTAGGGCCAATTTTGCCTGCCTCTAGCAGGCATCTGAGCATCTCTATGATAAGTTTTCGCCCTTAACCATTGGTGATAATCATCACTGGTTCACCTTTGCACTATCGACAGTTTGCCGAAGATGAAGGTTTATCCCGAGCGATTGTTTCAATTAGAAAAACAAACCTAGTATTGCTTTCAATTACACAAAAAACAAAACTTAATTTGAACAAAAAAATAAAGGCATGCAAAATTGTTTTTTTCTTTCCAGAACATAATAAACCAAAAGCTAAAAGCAAAAGGTACATGTATAATTGTTTTTCCAATAAACGTAGAAATCATTTTGTTTTCAAACATAAAATTAAGCATGCGATGTAATTATATTAATAATTTCTAGAAACAAGTTAATGCAGAAGGCATCCTCTGGGTTTCTAGAAACTTAAAACTAAGTTGAAGCATACGAGATTATTTTTTTAGAGAACAAAAACATAGGGGAGCATTAATTTTCACAAACCATAATTCATTAAAATTAATTTTAAGCCTTAATTTTATCAAATCAATAATAATCAAAAAATACATTCAAGTTTTTTTGAAAACTTAAAGAAATTCCATTGACTATAGTAAAACTATGTACAACTTCAAAAGGAGGGTTCCATGAAGGAAAACCAAAGTTACTCACTACAATGGCTAAAGCACAAATTTATCATACCATGTAAACAAAAGAAAGGAAATTTTGGCTTGATTTCTGGTAGCCTCCATCATGATTTCATACGTGCTGTTAGTTTGTGTGCTATTTCCTTGGTAATAACCAGAGCTTTATGCTCATTGAAAATGCTATTAGCTAATTGATATTTATAAGTTTGGTCCCTTCTGTAGTTCCGTCTATTCCTTTTCTTCCATATGTTGTAAATTGTATATGTAAAAGCAATGCTAAAGAGTATTCCATCATCCTTTTGTTGGTTGGAGACTAATGATCCAGTCTAGTGTAGTGTCCCAATCATATGAGATGTTGGAAGCTTCAAGTTTACAGAGAAGTTGACTCCGTATAGTTTTGGAATAAATGCAATTGAAGAATAAATGATTTCTATCTTCAGATGCCAATCGGTATAATTAACAAATTGGATCAAAGGTCCCATGCCATCGATCTTTAATGCTTAATCTGTTTTTGATAACTAGCCAAGCAAACATTAAAGCTTTAGGGTTAATACTTCTCTTCCGAAGTAGTTTATACCAAGAAACATCCGGAGATTCTGCTTGGGGAATGATGTAGCAAGATTTAGTAGTGAAATTTCCTTTAGGATGTGGCTTCCAAACAATCGTGTCCATATTGTTGTTGGTGTAAAGGCTAGGAAGATATTGGTACGGGGTATTAAACCCTCTCAAATTTCCAAACCACTGGCCTTCTAAAATGAGTGAAGAGACTTTGGTGTTTAATGCAATTCGATGCCATAGGTATGCAAGCTCAAGCCTTCAAGGGACTAAAGTCTATCCAATTATCATACCATAACTAGATATCATTGCCATTTCCAATTCGATGAATGATAAAAGGATAAATAAATTCTCTAGTTTTCAACATTTGAGTAAAAATCGATGAACAACCCTTGATGATTGGTAATTGCCAAAAATTCTGAGCTAAAAGGTTGATTTCATGGATCTATTTAATCCAAATAGTATTTTTATCAATAAGTAGCCTCCAAATTTTCTTGCAAAGAAGTACATTTTGCATGATCATAGTTGAGATTATGCATAAGCCTCCATTCTTCTTTGGAATAGTTACATCATCCCATTTCACTTTTTCTTTCTTGGCATTCACCATAGCACTCGATCAAAGGAATGCTTTTAAAGTTCTATCCAACTCCTTTATCACCTTTCTAGGAAGTATCAAGTGATTGATTTAATGGATGTGCATATTGCTAAGTAATGAAATGGTGAGGGTGAATCTTGCAATCATAGAGAGAAATTTGTTCTACCAAGCTAGGATTTTAGCCCTGTATCTTTCCAAAAGAGGAATGCAAACTGAATAGGTAATTTTGGAATGAGAAATGGGAACTCCCAAATATTTGAAAGGAGGAGTATGTAGCTCCATTCCGAGAGTTCTTGCAATCTCAAAAGAATTACTAACATCCGAGGAACAATAGAAACAAGTTTTCTAAAGATTAACTGTCAAAGCTGACCAGCTTGAGAATTTAAACAAAATGTCTTTAATGATATCGATAGAGAACATATCAGCCCTTGATAGAAGCAATAAATTGTCAGTAAACATCAAATGAGTGAGTTTGAGTGAATTGCATTTATGGTGGTAATTGAATATGCCATTGTGATGTAGTAGCTTCTCAAGCATTCTAGACAACCCTTCCATAACTAGAACAAAGAGGTAAGGGAATAAAGGATCCCTTTGTTTGATCCCTATTGCACATTTCACAGGTTTAGTAGGACTACCATTAACTAGTATACTTACTAATAAGGTTTGGAGGCACATTATAGTCCATTTTTTGTATTGAATAGGGAATTCCAAGGCATCCAAACATACTCAAACAAAATCCTTGCTGACAATGTCATAGGCCTTATAAAAGTCTATCTTCCATATGCAGCTTTTCAATTTTTCCCTTATTGGTAATCCTTAAGAAGTTCTTGTATGAGCATGATATTGTCACCTAGAGATCTTCCTTCTATAAAAGCCCCTTGGTTTGGGCAGACAATTTCACTCAACATCTTTTTCAATCGACTCGCTAATAGCTTGGCAATAACCTTGTTGATGGTATTTCAATATGATATAGGTTGATGTTCAAATAAAGACCTAGGATTCAACTTCTTAGGAACTAGGCATATTAAGGTGTGGTTTATTTCTTTCATCACATTGCAAGAAGCTAAGGTTTCCAAAATAGTAGATGTTAATGGTTCTCCAGCAATTTGCTAGGTCTCTTAAAAAAATGCTCAGTGAAGCTGGATGGTTTAGGTGCCTTTGAAAGGTTCAAGGAAAAAGAGCTAGTTTAATTATTTATTAAAAAGGAAGCTGATAGTTGTTCCTTCATATTTTGACTAAAAAGCTTATCAAAGAACCTTCTCATAGAAGGAGGTTGACTGTTTTAATGTGGATTACCAATTAGCTAGATAAAGTAGTCTTTGGTAATATTTAGCATAGAAGACTGATCAACATAATAGATTCCATTTGCATTTGATAACTGCATTATTCGGTTACTATTGCTTTTTAATAGTAAGGAAGCATGGAAAAACTTGGAGCTCTGATCCCTTTCCTTCAACCAGGCCACTCTAGCCTTCTGTTGTAATATGGAGTGATGCAAAGATAGGGCATGCAGGTAGTCCTTTATTTTTAGTATTTCAATATCCCTTAATTGAGTGTTGTCAGGATGTTGATAGCAAGCTTCTTGAGCTAGTTGCCACTTAGTTTTGCATTTAAGAACTTTTCTGCTACTATGAGACATAAAGCTTTTAAGTGATGCTTTTACCCTCCTTCGCTTTTGCACTTGCTGATAGGAATTGTAACCTTCATCATGATAGAACCAACAGCCTCTAACAAGGTCTAGAAAACCTTCTTGCTTAGTGAGACCGTTAAAAAAACTGAAAGGAGCATCTTTAGGAATTAAGGGGGACAAATTGTTAGTCAGAATAGTAAAGTGGTCTGAAAGAAGATTATCACCAAAGTGAGCAAAGGAATTAGGGAAAGTAGACATCCAATCTAAGCTAACCAAGGCCCTATCAAGCCTTTTTCTTATTAGATATGAACCTTACTATTTATTGGTCCATATAAAGAATTTTTTGTTAAAGCAAAGATTAGTTAAATGTACATTTTGAAGAAAGGATTCCAATTCCCTGCCTAATGCCTAAATCCTCGATCCCCCTCAAATTCTAAATTATTCTTGATGTAATTGAAATCTCCTACCACTAAACGTTTTCCAACTGTTGCAAATAATCTGTGGCAAGTTTCTTTGAAATTGGAAAATGGATGCATATATAATGGACATCGCAAACCTTGTAGTGGAGTGATTAAAAGCATAAGATAAATGCAAGTGTTGATTACTCTCCCCTCACTTCTAAACTGAGTCTCTTTTTGTATGGTAAAAAAAAATAATTATGCCATTATAGTGAGAAGACAGGTTTGTAAGAATATTCCAATTACCACCCAAAAGTTTGGAAACTTCATAAGATGTGAGGCTCTTATTTTAGTTTCTAGGAAACTAACTATACAAGGCCTTTTTTCAAAAATAACATCTTTAATCATGACCTTTTTATGAGGGCCATTAAACCCTCTAACATTCCATATAAGCAACATCAGGGAGGGGAATCCCCTCTAGCATTGAGTTCTTCTTTCTTACAGATCTTTTTCTTGCACTACTATTGGAGTTCAAAGCAGAGGTAGAAATTTTGCTTTGTTCTTCTTGACTCGCAGTTTGATCGAGTTGTTGTTGAGAGTTTGACTCCAGTTCAGGGGTTGTTGCAGATACATATGATAAATTGTAAGATTTTGGATTACAAGTAATCTGCACATCCATATTAAAAGGTTCCACTGCTGAGGGGTTCATTTGTTTAGGATTATCAGTAGGCTCTAAGTCGTAGCTAGCTATTGCGTCTGATTGTTCAGCTAAGATCTCTTAAGCATTGATCACCTTGGTATTACTGAGAGGTTTACTCGACATAAATAGATCTATTACTTTATGATCTTTGTTGGTTGGGTTAGAAACCAAGTTTAGCTTCGCAGTTTCAACAGCAGTGTCCAGCTCAAACAATTCATCAAGCTTGAGTATAGGAAGCATTTCTAGTAATTTAGACTTTATGTTAACTTCTATACAAATTTTTGCATAGCAAATCCTCTCCATATTAGTAGTTTGAGTCCACGCAAATTGGTTTGCCTAAGGCACTAACTACAAAACTTAGGCCTTCAATTGTCCAAAATTCTAAAGGAATGTTATGAAAATGGACCCAAATGGGGATGGCATCAATGCTACTCCTATCACAATCCAATCCAATTTTCCACTTTTGCAAAAATATAGGTTGGCCACCCACATACCATGGGCCAGATTCCATAATCTCCAATAGAAGTTGCTCATAACTGAATTTGAACAAGATATTACCATCTTCCATTAACATGGTTTTCTTTAAGCCTTTTTTATTCCAACGAGCTTTAGCCCAATCTTTGACCAAAGGGAAGGCTAGGCATTTGTTCCAAAATATCTAACCAAGGATGCAGACCACACAGAGGCTCCATCTTGCAATAGTTCCTTAGGAAGGGTTAAAAATCCATCATTCAGCAAATTAGAATAATGTTTAAGCATACCTTTATTATGCTGAATATTCAGTTTATTTTTCATGCTCCTTTGGTTTGAAAGTTAGGCCTTAAACCCTCTGCTCAACAACTTCTTCAGTCCTAGTTCTGGTTGTCTCCTTGCCTTTGATCATGGTTACAAGTGCTACAAAAGCTTCAGAGTCCAAGGGAGGAGGAGCCTTTCCATTCATGTTTGGGTACCAGGCGTTGGCAGGCCTTTACTAGTTGTAGAAACCAAATAGGAAGAAGGAGATGAACAGTAGTTGGTGCAGTTAACAGGAATTTTATTTCTGAAATTAGAAAGGAGGAAGGGCATAATGGTAATAATTGTTAAGTAAAAAAGGACTTTACGATGATTGATTTTGATGACAATCAAATAATAATAATGTTAGAAACAAATGAACGTTTTTGACAA